>VHIU01000195.1:0-60830 GCA_010577795.1 Isatis tinctoria | reverse complement strand
CAGATTCGTTGGCAGCACAAGAAGAAGCTGTACAAATATCAGATGCAAATCTAACTAAAGTTTGGATAGGAGATGAAAGTAGAACCAACAACAACAAAGAAAAAGAGGAACCTTTGCAGTTTTCTTCATCACTCTCCTGTTCTGACTCTGAACCAGAACTTGACTTAAGCATCCAAAAATCTGATTCATCGGAATCAGTATCTTCCATAACGCGTCTCTGTTTGGTTACTTGTGTTTTCCCAGTCTTTCCGCTTGATCCAGCTCCTCTCTCCACTTGCTCTATCAAATTTATCATTACCAAAACATTAAAAGCAGGAGACACGATAAGAATCATTACAAGACATCAACGAATATGATATTATGTGGAAACCATATATCCACCTAATTTGTGAAGAAATCTCTTCCCGTTCACGTGTTTCCAGATATGTTCCTCGTTCTTGTTCACAGTATCCCCAGTAAGCTTGCACACGAGTTTCGAACTGAGAACATAGCCAAAACAAGAAGAAAGCTAAATACTTGAGCCATTTTCTGTATTCCGAGAAAATAGTGTAAGCTTAGGACTTTTAAACATTTCGATGCATTCGCAGTAGATACAAGCTACACAAGCAAACCAATGGTCCTCAATGGTTTGAAGAGAAGAAAATTAACCAACTTTAGTGTAGGCAGTAACTACAACTATGATCTAAATGAATATTGGAGCTAATATAATCCGAAACTTTAAAAGGAATCCAACAACGACAAAGAGAGACTCATTTCTAACTATATTATAAAAAAAAGGGTTCAATAACAGATTGTAGCATCATAGAAACTTCAAAGGTTACACCTTTTAAATAAATGAAAACGGAATTGAATGGTTCCAATGTCATTATCTTGATAGCTTGTGATGCCTCTCAACTACTTAAATCATTAGAACTTAGTTGACGATTCTGTCTTTCACTCTTATAAACCCTAAACCCCAAATTTATAAATCTCTAAATATTCAATGTAGAAAGTTGGAATTGCCCAGAAAGCAACAAGAACAAATTGAGGAGCTTTGGCTAACCGAGAAAGGGGGCATTGCGAGAACATGTTGAGAGGAGATTTTCCCTGAGACAGAGCGTGATCGATGAGTCCCAAACGACACCGCTTGTTACGAGCGTATGAATCTTCGTCTCCGGCCACAACCTCGTGACCAGTCTCGACGCATCTGAGCCGTCCGTTTCCAAGATCGACGAACGTCGGCGAGCCAAACAGATTCGTCCCTTCTTCCGCCTTCTTCATTCTTCTTCCTATGCGATTCACTCGAAAGCATAGACTCTCTAGTTGGCCAAGAAGGTCTCTAATAAGTCCTTGAAGGAGGTGGACACAAAAATGGAATCAAACCGAACCTAACCGAAACATAAACCAACGGATTGTTTTGGCGCCAACGGTAACACATTTTCCTTTTCGTAGCATAATGCATGAACAAACTCTCTTATTCTATTCTAATTTCTCAAGACTTATGGTAACTCCGAATTTTTTTCCCTGCACGTAAAGTCAAGAATCTTCAAGCTCAAATATCCACCGACTCTCACATTCAATTAAATCGTCACGACTCACGAGGTACAATCTTGCAAATGAGAACTTGATCATTTTTTTTTAATAAATGAGAACTTGACCTTAACCAATTGTCTTGCTTTAATTGAAGAGTTGATTAACGTGATTTATATTTCTTTTTACAGTGGCTAACTCTCAAGAAAAAGAAAGCTAGGCGTTATGCAAAAATTTGTAAAAAAAATTATACTAAAAGTTTCATAAAAGATTAATAGTTTCATAAACATATACTAAAAGTTTTTTTTGTTTCAATTACCCAAAAATACAAAACCTGTGCCTCATCTTCGTTTGTTGAGCTGCGGTCGTTAAACTTATCCCAACAAACTTATCTTATTTGTTTTCTAGTTTTTTTGTCGTTTCCCTTTAATTAAACAAAGCAAAAAAAAAACAAAAAACATGGAGAGATAAGATGGGTACACAAAATATATCTTGCAAGAAGTCAACTATATCAATAGTGCATATACATCAGTTGCGGCGTAGGGGATCTCTATGGGTTGAAGACTTCTAAAAGAGTTTCTCATCAATATTATATTAATATCAATTAACAATATAATTAAAATTTAAAATATAAGAGGATCAAACGAAGTGACAAACAGTTTTTTTTTAGATTTCTCAGCTTTTCTTGGATTAATTCAGATAGGTTTCTCTTGCTCTCTCAGCCTGTTACATTAGTTTTAACTTTTTTTAATAGTGCAAGACTGTGCAAAAGATTTGCGATGAAGATCAAATCTTAGGTTGTAAGTTACAACTTGTAACCCACTATCAAAATCAAGAGTATTTTGGCTATTTTACGGTTTAAAGGGTCATGGGCGTAGATTAATGTTAGGAAATGATATACAGTGGAATGAAAAGTCAAAAAGTGTCATAGAATGAAACTTTTTTCCAAAAATAAAATCAACCCTCTCAAGATCTTTCACATAGATAGCTGCTTGCTGATTGCTGCTTATTGGTACTAACAATAATATCCTAAAAAAGTCAAGGTTGATTTCTGAAAACTAAAACCATCTTAGAAGGAGTATTTATTAAAGATAGAGATGAGTTGATTTATTTAAAAAAATATGATCTCGAAATCAAGTACTTAGGCTGGCCATATTTTAAATTTTAAATAATTACAAGTTACACAAAAATACTTGATTATAAATGGAATCGTACTACAAAATCATTTAATTATTCAGAAGAAGAGATGTCGAGTAGTATTGGTTATACTTTATAGTTTTGGGTTATAGTATTTGTTTTTCTCCGTAAAATTATGAATATGATGATTTTTTAAAAATTGAATCGAATCAAATAGCGGATGGAATCGAATATAACGTATATTTTACCCATACATGTCAAGTACATATATGAATAGAGTATGTGGGTGGAGCACGTGGCTAAACCTTGTTACAATTTTTTTCTTTTCTTTTTATATTTCATCTTCTCTATAAATTACACTCCACTCGGACATTTGGTTCAACATCTTAAAACACTATACATCAGAGAGAGAGAGATGAAAGCAGCAATAATGATAATCTCTTTCTTGTTGGCGTTGGTTACAACTACAGAAGCTGTGGAATCCAACAAAGAAGTATTGGATTATATGACGGGCAATCCGATTCCCATCGAGCTTGCGTGTGTTATGAGAGCCTTTTGGAATGGACAACGTTATTACGTTGACCGAGTGAACTTCCCTTACGTAGGCTTGAGATTGGAACCACGACCATCACGCTTTCTTCGACTCGAGCCAAGATTGACCCAAGAAGGATCAACGGATCAAAAAAAATCATATTTAAGCACATACACCGGATATGGCATAAGGTTAAATGATTTCAGATCTTTTTGGAAATTACATTTTACTAACAAAATCGAAGGGCTCGGCCTTACGAGACCTTTCAGAGAAGTGTTCATGATCAAGGAAACCGCAGAGAATCGTGTGTACAAGTTGGTTTATGAAGCTAGTACTGGATCCTATGATATTGGTATGCAGGTGATGATCATGGATAATAAAGAGGAGCGATATTACTTGGCTGTAATGAGAACACCACTCCCTCACCTACACGATCTTCGTTTCACGTTCGAAATGTCGTAAAGAGGCTCCTATTTGTTTTGTTTTCTCGCTTCGGCAACACGTTTACAGCTGCAAATCTATTCCAGTCATGTTTTATAATAATATACATTTTCAATTCCACAACTCTTTTTTTTCTTTAATTATGGTATGATATTTATATCCTAAATTTGTGGGTTCTGCAGAATTTACGGATATGTTCGTACATATAATATATCATCCGTCCATGTACTTTTATAGTAATGATATACAGTGTACACATATTGATGCACTTAGACTACCCATAATATAATAGCTAGTGGTGTTTAATCAAAGTTTCGACAGTTGAAAGTATGCAATGAGCTTGTTGAAAACTCAAAACAATGATGTGGATTCAATTGAGTTGAATCAATTCAACCAGTTGAATAAAAATAAAAAGGGCCCCCAAGTGGCAGGTGAAGCTATGGATGAATAAGTCTCTTGTATATATATTACTTCATGGTTGTAGTTGCACCTTTTAAAGATTTGGCTTGAACTTGTGATTGTTACTTCATTCTTGTAGTTGCACCCTTTAAAATATTCTCACATCATTCGAAAGAGAGCTTCTTTCTATTTTATTTTTATAAACAACATTGTATTTTCTTATTGCAACAATCTCTACTTAACACGACTCATTATTATTCCTAATCTTTTTCGTCGTCGAAGGGAAGCTGCTTGGTCCGATCTCTATATAATGACATTCTTTTTGTTTTGTAGATATTAGGAGATCTCGGGGATTACGAGATCACCTTGGATATATTAAGTTGTAGTTATAAGGAAAGTTAGTATTTGTGTATAAGGCAGATTGCCTATTTTATATATGTAAAGAACTTGGTGAACAAGTTAGAGACTTTGTATAAATAAGTCTATTGGCTAATGAATAAAGATGAGAGAAACTATTACACTTCTTAGGTTTCCTCCAAATTTATCATGGTATCAGAGCCAAGATCCTAATCCTATGGATTATGGTTTTGTTATTTTCCGCATTTAAGAAAAAAAAAATTTGCTTCCTATAGTTTACGTGATCTTTTTCTTTCAAGTCTGAAATTTTTATTTATTTCTTCTTCTATTTTGTTTCTTATTATATTGTAAAAAGAAAAAAAAAAGAAAAAAAAATGCTTTGAGATTTTATTACGTGATGAGTTTAAAATTTGGATTTCTTGTTTTATCTTCTTTTTATAGTTTTCGTTTTACTATATTAATTTTCTATTCAAAAAAAAAAAAATTTTGTCTCGAAAGAGATATGATTTGATGATTTTGGTCTTCCTTTGGTTATTCATCAACTATAATTCGATGTAGCCATGAAGATGATGACTCCAATGCATATACATGGATCCAATGGAGATAATGATGATGTTCTGTGAACGGTGAGCATGAACCAATTGATGGGTTCGTTCAGTTCACATGGTGACATGAGATGATGGAGATACACAACTACTACAGTATTCTCCACCAGATCGATGACCTTATAGCGAGGTATAAACGCTATTTATCTAACTTAAAAAGCAAGTTTCTTCATGGACAAGAAGTTCGAAGAGTGACCCAGACTTGTGACTTCAGTTCGAATCGACAACGGAGGAGGTTCCGTTGAAGACTTATGGATTTTAATGATTGTCCAATCTCATACGTGTTACCACGTATGAGCTTGCGGGAGGGTATTAGGAGATCTCGGGGATTACGAGATCACCTTGGATATATTAAGTTGTAGTTATAAGGAAAGTTAGTATTTGTGTATAAGGCAGATTGCCTATTTTATATATGTAAAGAACTTGGTGAACAAGTTAGAGACTTTGTATAAATAAGTCTATTAGCTAATGAATAAAGATGAGAGAAACCATTACACTACTAAGGTTTCCTCCAAATTTATCAGTAGAAGAGACCAAAGTAAATAAACAATTAGTTTTGAACATCAAAACCGAATAAAACCAATCCGAACTTTTGAGTGTATCATACACAAAAAATAAGAGCTCTACATTATTACCTTTCTGAGAACTCCTCAGATTCTTTGGCATCCCAAGGATAAGTTGTACCAAAATCAGATGCAACTCTAACTAAAGTTTCGATAACAATATGAAAGCAGAATCATAACATAAAATTAACATTAGAAAAATAAAAGAAAAAAGATATGAATCTTTGCAGTTTTCTTCATCACTCTCCTGATCTGATTCTGAACCAGAACTTGACTTAAGCATCCAAAAAAAAAACTGATTCATCGGAATTAGTGTCTTCTGTAACACGTCTGTGTTTGGTTACTTGTCTTTTCTCCGTCTATCCGCTTGGTCCAGCTCTTGTTTCCACTTGTTCTATCAAATTTATCAACACCAAAACGGAATTTTGGCTTTTTCATACATCAATAATACAAAACAAGTCAGATCATACACCAAGTGTCCTGAAAAAATATAACCAAATAATATAAATGTTTATATCCAACTTTGATAAGTTTTGATTTTTCATATATGATTTTAACTGTGTTCTTTTTTCCACTAAAAATTTAGCAACTGAGAGTAAAAAGAAAACAATTTTTAATAAAAAATGTGGTTATGAAATATTTAATAATACTGTGTCGTATTTACTATAAAAATGTGTAAATGTGTAAATATGTGCTTTAAACCGGTTACCTCAAATATTAAGACGCATGTATGTAAATGTGTAAATATTCATTCAGCCACATAAAACTTTTGTTGAAGGAACAAATACCACGTCCATATTAATAAAATTTCCACACGTTCACTATTTTCATAATTCTCTCTTAGTTCTGGAGAAATTATGATATATACAAGTGGGACGAGTCAATGTCTTTATGGTAGACATGCTTTTCCTTATCGTGTCTAGTTCAAGATTACTAGTCTGAAAAATAAAAAAAAAGAATATTGATTTATAAGAATCTGTGTAACTTTAGGGTCATTCAATAGGTAAAGGACTCGATTCTCTTTATTTAATAGGCAAAGGACTTATTCTCTTTCTAGTAAAGTTATCTGTTAGTTTTGATTATCGTAGTAGGCAATCTAATGTTCCAGTTCAAGACAAACTGTACTATAAAATCTACTAATCTAATAGAAGAATAATTAATTCATTTCCTCTTTCTGATTTTTTTTCGGTACTTTTCTTTTGAATATACAACCAATCTTATGTGAAAGAAGAAGACAACGAGAAAAGAGAAGATAAAACTTTTTCCTAAAAAAAGGCCAATAGCAACCCTGACCAAATGGATCAAGTAAAATGCCCCGATCACTATACTCTAAAGTCTAAAAAAGTTCATCAAAATGTCATGCGTGTTACGAAGATGGCCATGCCAACAAGCAAGGTTACATGTGTGGTAAATGCGATTTTTATGTCCACATGGAATGCATCAACCCCAACATTCCTTCTCGTCATAAACACCCTCTCAAGCTCACAAACTCTTACAGATGTTCTAATTCATCATGCTGTTTATGTAAACGCAGTTTTATGGCATTGTCGTATCAATGTTCACAGTGTGATTTTGTTATATGTATCAAATGTGAGAGAAAACCTCAGATCTTTAACCAAGATGAGGCCCACAAGCACGAACTCCACCAAGTACCGATGAAGCTCTCCACCAAGACTACCCGTGTATTTGTCATCAATGTTGTTTCATAGTCCATAGAAAATGCATCTACTTGCCACGTGTAATATACATCAATCGCCACGACCACCATATCTCTCATGTTTCCTCACTTGTCCCATCGGAGTGGATTTGTGGGGTATGCCGTGAGCCTGTTAATGGAGACTGTGGAGCATACTCTTTCTTGACTTGCCCTTATGCTGTTCATTCATTGTGTGCAAACAAATATTAAGATTTGGGATGGAAGAGAACTAAAGTGGAGACCCGAAGAAGAAGAATGTAAGCCATTTGAAGTGATAGATGAAGACCTAATCAAACATTTTCGCCATCAACATAATCTGAAGGTTTCACTAGGACTCGAAGAAAATAAATACTGCTACGCATGTGATAAGAGGATTTTGCAATCAAATATCAATTACTCAACCCACTCATGTCATTGTAGTGTTGAGGTTCAATCCACCTAGGAAGTTAACACACTAAAGATGCAGGAAATTTCTCAATCCAAGTGCAATCAGATTTTGGTTTTAGTGACTTAACTAACAAGAAACTAAGTAACCTCAAGGTAAACAAGATAAAAGCAAGTAATCTAACAAACAAATAAGTTGCAAATATTAAACAAGGTGATTCAAACAGAAACAGAATGATTTATAGAAAAGCAGAGCAATAGCAAAAGATTAAGATTAAGATTCAATATTTAAAAGCATTAGACCCTGGGATTAGGTTTTAAGACTTTGGATGATCTTTTGGAGACTAAAGGGTAACTAGGAGCCTTACTATATTTCTAAACTAAGAACACAATGGTACATTGATTCACTCTAATGACATCAATCCTATACTATCAAGCAGTTTGTAAACTCAACTCTCATTGGAAACTACAAGATAATATGCATTCAATCAAGTCTCTTCTAGTCTATCCAGCAACCTAGCATCAACTCTCATTGGCTAAGTGAGTACTAGACTCTCCAAGAATCAGTTCTAGCACTTTGAACACTTTTGATGTACAAAGATGCCTAAGATCATAGTTCTAAGCAATCAAGACTTATAACTATGGTTCAATCCACTCTAGGAGAAGAAATAACTTAGAAACCTCTAATCAAACTCTAAACTCCTTCAGATCATCCTTGGTCAACCATCCCAGAATCTAATTAAGAAACTACTCCATACTAGAACAAGTTAAACTCAAAGTAATCAAGAAAGAAGACATGATCATAAGAAAATATGAGATGATAAAAAGAAGATTTAATGATTCATACAAAGATAAGAATCTAGATGTTGTTCTACAATACAAAGCTTAGTTTTTCAGATCTAAAAATATCCTCTCCCATAATGGTCGAAATCCAGGCTTTTCAAGGGTGAGAGAACACTTTTTTGGGAGTTGGTATAGTGGAAAACAGGCTGTTTAGTGAGTGGGATGCTCGTAGCGACTTGATCCAGGCGCTATTTCCAGTCGCTGTGAGTTCTTGATTTTGTAGCGCCGAAATCGAGTCGCTAGGACAAGTCGCTATGGACTCTTCTTCTCGAGCTTCATCTTCTTAGCGACTCGATCACGTCGCTATATCCAGGCGCCATATGAACGCTGTAATGTTTTAAACTTCGTAGCGAGAGGATCAAGTCGCTATATCTGGTCGCTATCTCCGGTTGATTTGTAACGACCCAAATCCACAAGCTACATCCAGTCGCTACAGTGACTCCGAGTTGTTTTCTTTGTTTTCTTGACTTATCTCTTCTTGACTCCCCCCCAATTCCACAATGCAGCTACTCCAGAACCTGATTGGGACAACGTACACAAATGCAATCCTAAACAAACCTAAATGCAACTAAAATGATCAAAAAGAGGAGAGAAAACATGATTAAAAACATGAAAATTCTATAAACATCAACTCCCCCAACTTATCCTTTGCTTGCCCTCAAGCAAAGCCAAAGAAAAATTATGAGAAAGAGGTTTGAAAGTGGGGACTCAGAGCCACAAAATTCACACAAGAGATTCAGCCTAAGGTCCTTCCAAGTAGTTACAAATTGCATGAACTAGACATCATAGACTTTGTAATACTTCAATGCTATCAAAACTTAACCCCTAGCCACTAAGCCATTGGAACTCAAGCAATCAACCAATACAACCTCTTACTTCATTAAGTTGTTTCAAGTGCATTCTTGCAAAGGGGAAATCAATCACTCTCATTTGGTTAAGGGATAATGGCTTTTTAAGGTGGCTTAAGGTTCTTTTTCTTTTGGTGGTAGCTATCTCTCAAAACAAGGAGCATTTGACATTATACAAAATTTATCTAAGAAAGGGAACAATTCATGCATACGAAGATTGATCCTCATTGTTCTACCCAATCCTAGAATGATCTTGGTACTAAACTTTTTCTAAACCAATGTCTACTCTTTTTAATTCACTCACCACCCCAAACTCTTTCCCAAAACCAAACCTCATCAAATGAACTTTCACCTTTGGATTGTTAGTCAACTAGAGAACTTTTAACTCAACTTTTTACTTAGCTCATTTCATCTCTTCTCTTCCCTTTTTTTTTTATTCTCTTTTTCTCTTCAAACACTAAGGAAGGGTTCTTTCTTTTCTAATGATTTTAGACTTAGAGCTTTTCTTAGACTAGTTCCCTAGAGACTCTCTTTTCTTTTTCATTTCACACTTAGTTCATTTATACTTTCCTTTTGATACACTCCCAAATCCCAAAAATAACACCATTAAGAACATCTCATCTCACTTCCCAACCTAAATGCTAGCACAAATGATGTCCTATTGCTAGCCAAAATGAGGATCAGCCCTTGTCGTTCCCAATACTCTCAATATTTTGCACATGTAAACACTATCAGGAAAATGCCTCACTCAATCAAAACAATGCAGGCTTGAAAGGAAGCTAAGGGTTTAAAGGTAGGGAGAGGTGCTTGGATTAACACAAGAGTGGTGCAAGGAAAAAGGAAACCCAAGCAAAATCCACAAGAGTGTATCAAGCCCCTGAGCAAGAGAAATTAAGTCCATATCAAGTTTAATAGTTCATGAGGTTGAATTTAAGATCATGCAAGGTTCACTCAGGCCAGAGTTTTCAAGGCAAGCATTTTTAACAATGAATTTTCCTTTTTCTTAGAGGAAGTCCAAGCAACTTATAACTACTAACAAGGGCATTATTCTCAATCTCCAATGTGAACTCTTACAAGAAAAACTCATCATTATCCACTATGCATATGTAAATGCAACCTAGAATGAAGCTAAACTCAATCCTAAAATCAAAAGAAGATGATGATCTAAATGCATTTTTTTTATTTTTGAAATATTTTTTTCAATTTTTTTTTTTTCAATTTTTTTTTTGGGGTTTTAAGCAAACTTAACTATGTGCAATGCAAATGAGACTCAATGAAGAAACCAAAAGAAAACACATGGTCAAATACTAGGCCTCTCCCCCAAACTTACTTCACACAGTCCCTTGTGTGAGAGTAGACTTGAGAGAGAAGACCTAAATACAAAAGAAAACTAATGCGAATAGGGTTTGGAGTGTTACCCGAAGTTGGATTAGCTGAAGAGGGAAATTGAGAGAAGAATGAAGCTTGAAGCCTCCCCCAAACTTGGTTTTGCCAGCATTGACCTAAGTTTTTCTTCAAAACACTTGAAAAACACACAAAACAAGATAAAAAGATAGGGATAGAGATATATATACAAAGGATACCATGGGACTTCCTCCCAAGTGAGCTTGTTTAAAGTCCCTAGCTTGACTCTTCTTCCATTTGCTAGTGAGGGTTTGGATTTGGCCTGCCTTCAAAGGTGAGGGTCAGGACTTGAGAAAGAAGCTCTTGCAGCTTGATTGGATCTCCTTGAAGTTCAGGACTGATGATGGCTTTGACATATGAGAATGGTTTGGACTTTCCCTTGCACTGGTCTTGTATTCAATGTATCCATCCTTAAGCTTCAAGGGGTGAAGGCTAAGAGTGTTTGGAGATGGATCAAGTGAGGGAGGCTGAGGTTCTTTCATCTTCTTCTTGTCCTTAAGAGTAGCCTTTGTAGCTCTACCCAACTTTTCCTTTTTAGCACATCCAATGTGGTCATCAAACTCACCTTGTAGACATTCACCATCTAAAACTTGTTCTGCACACTCAACTTTTGGAGGCTGTTCCTTCACCACATTCATAACTTCAACCTTTTCAGCTCTGTCTGATTTTTTTCCAAACTCTCCAATGGTTATTGTTCCACAATAGTCAGAAGTGGAAGAAAGCAGTGGGTAGGAGACCTTGCTGTTGATATGATGAAGAGTTGCTCTCTTGTTGGGGAAGTCAATAACCGCACCAACAGTGTAAAGGAATGGTCTACCAAGGATCAAAGGGACTTTCCTATTTTCAGCCATTTCCACAACAGTGAGATCTATTGGGACTGTGCAATCTTCAACCTTCATAGGATAATCCTGGATGATTCCAATTGGAGACTTAGCAGAAGCATCCCCAAGCATGATAGAAGATGTGAGAGCCTTTATGTCAGTGATCCCTAGACTCTGAACCATCTCAAGAGAGATCACATTCACAGTAGCACCAGTATCAGCAAGTGCATCATCAAGCTTTAAAGGTCCAAGAGAACAAGGTATTGTGAACTTCCCTTGGTCTTCAAGCTTGGGAATGGAGGTGGGGTTGGCTGGTGGCTTTTTGGGTAATGTAGAGATTCTCAGCAGTTCTTCTACCTTCTCCTTGTTTGCTAGAATATCCTTAATAAGGAGCATTTGTTGATGAGCTTCTTTCATAGTTGGCATATTTGGCAGCTCAATACCAATCTCACTCATATCCTTCCTGAATGTGGAGATGACTTTCTTTTGTGCCTTGGTGAGTATTCTGCCTGGAAATGGAAGCTTGGGCTCATAAGGAGGAGGTTCAACCTCTGTAGATTCTGACTTTTCAATCTTCTTGGTGACCACTTGCCTTTCCCTTGGTTTCCCTTCACTTTCACAGCTTCTCAACAACATAATTCACAGCACTTGAACCATGAAGAAGCCTGGAGATCTCCTCTATTGCTTGTTCATTCTCATCAGATTTGATGTCTCTCATAGCTTTGGGAGGAGGAGTGGATTTTACCTCATTTCCATCATTGGAGAATATGGCATTGCAATACTCTTTGGGGTTAACCACAGATTTGCCAGGAAGTTGGCCACTTGTCTTTGTAGAAGGAGATGGTAGTTGAGCCAACTGATTGTCCAAGGTTTTGATGTGCTGTTGCAAGCCATCTACCTTGTTATTGAACTCCTTCTTCATAGTGCTCAGCTCAGTAGCATGCCTTGTTTCCTTCTAGAAGTTGTCTTAGCAAAACCTTGGTATCCTCTGGAGTATTGGAGGAACTTCCCTGAACTTGCTGCTGGTTGTTTCCCTGGTTAGGATAAAACCTCTGTTGGTTAGGGTATTGAGGTTGGGGCTGGAAAACCTGATTATTGTAGAAAGGCTTTTGTTGGTAGGCTCCTTGTTGTTGATTGGGAGGTTGGGGTCCAGGTTGGGGATAGACTTGGTCTTGGGGGTTCTCCACATTGTTACTTCTATATGACAGATTGGGGTGATTCCTATAGTTGTTGTTGAAGCCTCTTTGATACCCTTGATTCCCAATGTAGTTCAGCTCTTCTTGTGAATCATGGAGCATGTCCAAATTGCAGACTTGATAACTTTGAGTAGGATCATGATCACCTACATAGTTGACAGCTCTTTGGTTTGCCTTCAGCAACTTATCCATCTTCACATTAAGGGCTAGAATCTGCTTCATCTGATCATCACCTCCTGTCCTGGATGTTCTGTCATAATCATCCCCATAAGCTGAGTTGCTTTGGTAGAGATTCTCCACAAGTTTTAGACCATCAGCTTCAGAAAGCCCTAGAAAGTTTCCATTGCTAGCAGTGTCCAACATCATCCTGTATTTTGGGAGAACTCCCCTATACAGAGTTGTAAGTAGACTTTCTTTTGAGAATCCATGGTGTGGACACTGTAAAGTGTAGCCATGAAATCTTTCCCAAGCCTCTCCAAAATTTTCATTCTCCTTCTGAGCAAAGCTGGAGATTTCATTCCTTAGCCTGGCTGTCCTTGAAGTAGAGAAGAACTTGGCTAGGAATTCCTTCTTGCACTGATCCCAAGTGGTGATCTTTCCTTCAGGTAGACTCTTTTCCCAGAGGTGAGCCTTGTCTCCAAGGGAGAATGGAAAGAGTCTGAGTTTGAATGCATCTTCAGATACTCCATTCGTCTTGACTGTGCTACAGAGCATGTCAAACTTGTCAAGATGATCTAGGGGATCCTCCAAAGGTAGCCCATGAAATTTGTTGCTCTGAATCATGTTGAGGAGGCTCCCTTGATTTCAAAGTTGTTGTTCTCAATTGTGGGTGGTCTGATACCACATCTATTGCCATAGATGCTAGGTGCATCTATCTCTCCAATTGGTCTTGGTGCTCTTCCTTGAGCTCCATGATCTTCTGGATTATTGGCCATATTGTGACTTAGTCTTTGGATATGATCAGCTCTTTCCTGCTCTCTTCTCTCTCTAGCAAGCTGTCTTTCCAATGCTCTGATGTTGTCCACTCTTGGAACAAGGTTGGTAGGACCTCTACTCCTCAAGTTCTGCACTACCTACAAAACAGAGGAAAACTCACAAAGAGGATGAGAATTCAAGTTGGGATATGACTTAGTCTCAAGCAATTTCCAAACTCTAATGGCTAAACAATCCTAGGATGGCAACGGCGCCAATTGATAAGAGGATTTTGCAATCAAATATCAATTACTCAACCCACTCATGTCATTGTAGTGTTGAGGTTCAATCCACCTAGGAAGTTAACACACTAAAGATGCAGGAAATTTCTCAATCCAAGTGCAATCAGATTTTGGTTTTAGTGACTTAACTAACAAGAAACTAAGTAACCTCAAGGTAAACAAGATAAAAGCAAGTAATCTAACAAACAAATAAGTTGCAAAATTAAACAAGGTGATTCAAACAGAAACAGAATGATTTATAGAAAAGCAGAGCAATAGCAAAAGATTAAGATTAAGATTCAATATTTAAAAGCATTAGACCCTGGGATTAGGTTTTAAGACTTTGGATGATCTTTTGAGACTAAAGGGGTAACTAGGAGCCTTACTATATCATTTCTAAACTAAGAACACAATGGTACATTGATTCACTCTAAGACATCAATCCTATACTATCAAGCAGTTTGTAAACTCAACTCTCATTGGAAACTACAAGATAATATGCATTCAATCAAGTCTCTTCTAGTCTATCCAGCAACCTAGCATCAACTCCATTGGCTAAGTGAGTACTAGACTCTCCAAGAATCAGTTCTAGCACTTTGAACACTTTTGATGTACAAAGATGCCTAAGATCATAGTTCTAAGCAATCAAGACTTATAACTATGGTTCAATCACTCTAGGAGAAGAAATAACTTAGAAACCTCTAATCAACTCTAAACCTCTTCAGATCATCCTTGTCAACCCATCCCAGAATCTAATTAAGAAACTACTCCATACTAGAACAAGTTAAACTCAAAGTAATCAAGAAAGAAGACATGATCATAAGAAAATATGAGATGATAAAAAGAAGATTTAATGATTCATACAAAGATAAGAATCTAGATGTTGTTCTACAATACAAAGCTTAGTTTTTCAGATCTAAAAACATCCTCTCCCATAATGGTCGAAATCCAGGCTTTTCAAGGGTGAGAGAACACTTTTTTGGGAGTTGGTATAGTGGAAAACAGGCTGTTTAGTGAGTGGGATGCTCGTAGCGACTTGATCCAGGCGCTATTTCCAGTCGCTGTGAGTTCTTGATTTTGTAGCGACCGAAATCGAGTCGCTAGGACAAGTCGCTATGGACTCTTCTTCTCGAGCTTCATCTTCTTAGCGACTCGATCACGTCGCTATATCCAGCGCCATATGAACGCTGTAATGTTTTAACTTCGTAGCGAGAGGATCAAGTCGCTATATCTGGTCGCTATCTCCGGTTGATTTGTAACGACCCAAATCCACACGCTACATACTCCAGTCGCTACAGTGACTCCGAGTTGTTTTCTTTGTTTTCTTGACTTATCTCTTCTTGACTTCCCCCCAATTCCACAATGCAGCTACTCCAGAACCTGATTGGGACAACGTACACAAATGCAATCCTAAACAAACCTAAATGCAACTAAAATGATCAAAAAGAGGAGAGAAAACATGATTAAAAACATGAAAATTCTATAAACATCAGCATGCACCCTTCCTTTGAGCTCTGAAAGGTGTTACAGATGTACAAAATGTGATTTCATACTTCACAATGCATGCGCTAATCTCCCTCCAAGAAAAAGGCACCCAGTTAGCAACCAAAAACTTATTTTGTATGGTAACTTTCCGATCACCAACTTTTTTGTTTGTGACGCTTGTCTACGTTATTGCATCGGTTTCTCATATATTGGAGACTTCTATCTTGATGTGAAATGTTCTTCAATTAGTGATGCATTTAAACATGAAAGCCATCCACATTTGTTGTTCCCATTTAAATCTGATGTTGATATGACAGAAACAAGCTGTAATATTTGTGACTCGTTACATTGGATGCTTCTACATTGTATTAATCAAGATGATTGTGGCGGCTTCAGTTTATGCTTCATGTCCGCTACTTTACCCACAGAGGTAAGACATAAATACGATGACCATCCTCTTTCCTTATGCTATGTTGATGGAAATGTGAATTCAACATACTGTTGCGGGGTATGTGAAGAGGATGTATACCCAAAGAGTGGGTTTTACTGGTGTAGTGAATGTGAATTCGCCCTTCATACTAAATGTGTATATAAAAATCTATTGCACCCAAGACCTGGATACTCTTTAATGATAAGTGGGATGGGAACATTTGATTTGCTTCCCAACGATAGTCTGTCTCGACCGACTTGCTATTTATGTAAAACCCGTTGTTTGGGTGATTTGGTTCTGAACGATAAAACGAATACAAGTATATTCATGTGTTCCTCTTGTGGCTTTCGTGCCTTGAAGCTAGGTAAAAGGTACATGCGACAAATGTATTAATCGCATGCTACTCATAAATCTCTTGTAATTAATCACATCATTTAAAAGAGTTTTTATTTATGAACATAATTGTGTTTTTCTTCCGAAACAAAGATCTCTAAACAGAATTTTTAATTTTCTTCTTCGTCGACGTAAATGTGAAGATGAAACCATGATGATCAAGTTTCGATAACAAGGAAAGTCATACTCTGCATCAGTGCAAGTTTAACCATGGTTGGAGTAGACTAAACCAGAGGTAGATATGCTTTTGGGACCACATACAGGGGAAACGGCTACAGTGCCAGTTATGAATTGTACCATTGTCTCCTAGCGTTTCCGATTGTTAAAGGTATGGCTGTCGTTATGTGCCAACGTCTTTATTTGGGAGCACGCGAGCGACTAAAGAAAGAGGTGGCTGTGCTAGGTCATTGCACATGGTTTTAAGTGTTCAGCTATTTAAGGAACGCTTATGTTAAGAGAGAGAGTAAGTTGGAGAGGTGAAAAACACACAGTGATGTGAGAGAGAGCTTAGAGAAAACATGTAATAGCATAACCTTGTTCTTGTTTTCTCTTGACTTAGGATTTAACATAGTAAGTCTTAAGTGCTAGTGAAGGGCATTAAGATGGGTCACTTGTGGTTCCTATTGTAAATCTCTATAATTGAATCTAGTGGATTCCGAGTTTAGTCTCGGCGAGATGTAGCGTCCCTGTTATGGGCGTGAACTCGTTAAATGTCTGTGTGTGCTCCTGCTTTTACCTTCTTATTTCTCTGCAACTCATCTTCTTCTCCTTCCCAAAACGATTGCTTCTCCACTCTGTTTTTTGTTCTGTGTTTTCTGTTCTTCTCTGTTCTTGGTCTGAACAGGTTTTATGCTTTAAAGGAATCACCTTTGAGCCACTAAATCCTAACAGATTGGTATCAGAGCCAGGTTCTGTGTAATTAAATCATTTTGATTAACTGTATAGTTCACAAGATCAGTGTTCACCAACACTGAACTATACAGTTAATCAAAATGATTTAATTACTTCTTATTTCATCAGGAATACGAGATGGATATGCTCAACCAGATCCTTATTGTTAGAAAAGACGAAGCAAATCTGCGCCACATGACATTTGTAAAAACAAAAATGCTGATGCATTGTGCAAACAATCTTGTATAGATGAATTTATACCTGATGGAAGATGTCTAATACTTCCAAAGACGACAAAAAAGGATTGCTACTGCTACTTTTTCGACGATGGATCCATAGATCATCACATTGTATGGATTATAGAAACTCTTTTATTCCAACTACCTAATATCGATAATTAATTATGCCGGTGTGTGTATTTTTCCTCCGGTGGGTATTTTATTTACATTCATGTCGTTTGTGACGAAATCGTGTCTATAGTGGTCATGAACAGGCACGATTTGGCTAACAGAAATAGAAAAGAAAAAAAAAACCCATTGACTACGTCTTAGCCTGGGGCGAAGAGCTGGAGAGTTCAGATGACCGAATCATTACCGACCACTAAGGGTCCATTTGTTTACGTCGGGCACCGTCCAAGTTTCTTGGTTTGGCTTTGACGAAGAACCAATCTCAAAACGACTTGTACTGACGAAAGAACCAGGTTGCTCAGGCGGATTTATCTCTGTTTTCTCGCTTGTGAGCATCAGAATCAGATAGGACATGACCGGTCTATCCTCTGCAGATTCTTGAACACACAAGAGACCAATATGCATGCATCTTAAAAAACCTCGTGTGGTCGAAATGTTGATGACTGAAACAAAAAAAACTGATAGATGTGTTTGTAAATATTCAAAAACCAAATTTGGTAAAATATTTACTTAACCATCGATATTTACATAATTAATGGTTATAAATAGTTTTTTTTTCTTTCCCTTAATTATATATTTGACAAAGACTGGTTTTCTTAATTTCTGTGTAGATTTATTTAACAATACAATTTTTATATACGTATAACTTCATTACAGTTGACATAATAATGAAACTATTATCCTTATAGTCCATCACTTATGCTTTGCACTACACGGTTCCAATATATCGAATAGCCACAATGACAGCATAAGAATTTGTTTTTATCCTCCTTACTCTTTAGAAGGAAATCATCCACACAGCGAGTCTTACATACGAAGCAAATCGGCCGAGAGAGACCATTGTTCGGGAGTGTATTATATCCAGGTCTTGAGAGTATTAGATTTTGAAATACACATTTAGTATGAAGAGTGGAGCCACAATCATTGCATTTAGATGTTGGAATTCTTACCTTTGTGACTTTGTCCATTTTTTCAGGGAAAAAGGTTCAGCTTCTCTTCTCTTCTCTCTTTTTGTTTTTATTTTTCTTTTGAAAGAGGCTTGTTGTATGTGAAAACGGAGAAGAAAAAAACAGGAACAAGAAATGAGAATTTCTCTTACATCATACTATATACCTATTGGGTAGTAGAATTTATAGTTTAATTTGTCTTCAATTTGTACATTTAGTTAGCTATCTGATACTCAAAACTAAGGTATAACTTTATGTAAAGAGATTCGAGTCCTTTTGCCTATTGAATGAACCCTTACAAAATTCTTATTTCATATAGATCAACATTCTTTTCTTCTTATATGTGGATTAGATCGAAGCTAATTTTGCAAAAGCTATATATTGTTCTTTCTTCCTAAACGAAAATTCTCATAATATTGAATTAATTATATATTAGACATGATATAAAACAACATATATAGTGATAAAAAAAATACCGCAATTAGCATACACAACACATTATCAAATTGATGGCAACATTTTATATAGTAAATTATATTAATTTAACTGCTTTTATATTTTAAGAATACTACAATAAAACATTAATGCAAATGAACTTTACATAAGTATAAAATTCCTGAAACAACTTTTTCCACTGATTACTTGTAACTGCAGACGAGCCTGCTAGGTGTATCTGATAGTAGAGGCAAATGCGTTTAAAGAGTTGGAAAAAGGGAAAGTGAATCCCTTGCGTATTGTACAGAAAAAGAATGATACTAAGTACTAACGAAAAGAAAATGGAGAAAAGGAAATATGTTTTAGGGAAAACGACCTATATCCCTCTCAAAAGTATCATATAGTAACAAATCCACACAAAGTTATGACCTCGTCGTTATTTTACTTCGTTTGAAAATTTAAGACCTATATCTCCACAATTTGAAAGTTCGAAACCTATTTATCCACAATTTCAGTTTACTGTTGATAAATCTGGTATACTTACTATTAAACCGAATTAAAATCTAATCAACCCTCAATCCGGACCAAACTTGACTATAAACCAAATTTTAACAAATATTCAATCCAAAAAAAATACCAACTCATAACCCAACCCCACCTTCGTCTTCTTTCATCCGTAAGATGCTCATCTCTTACTTGATTCAGAAATGATTCATTTGTGCATTAACCCATAATTGCATTTCAGAAAGTTATAAACATCTAAGAGCTAGGGAAAATCAAAGCTCACGAAATGTTGCTTTCATTCTTATTTTTTCTGGGTTTTGAAATCGAGTTTGACTTTTCTTGGTTTTGGCTTTAAGATTTTTCAAAAAAGGTTAATGATGATTGTTAGGTGCTGTCGTAACTATGGTGGTCACGAAGTTGCAAGATGAAGTGTGGTCTCTCTCTCTCCATTTCGAGACTAAAAGAAAGTCTTTTATTTTTCTTTAAAATTTTTCAATTTTTTTTCAGTTAATCTGTACTTCAATTCCCAACCAAAAAAATTGCAATCTCTGATTTTCTCTTTTGCCCAAGCTTTCCGATTTGTTGCCCAATTCCGCTTCACACGATGGTTTCTCCATGGCTTTCTCCATGATTTCTCCATGGCTGTCGGGCAAGCTAACGAGATCATTGAAAATCACAGCCAAGTCAAGACTGGAAACGGATCCGTCTTCGTCGGAGTTACAACGACATGGAAGTCCTCTCTGAAATCAGTTGCTTCACTTCTCTTTGGAACTAAATATATGTGTTCGATTTGCTTATGGTGATCAGAACTTGAAATTGATGGCCTTAAAAATCATTATGCCTTTGATGAACAAGGGAATCCCGATAAAAAATGAATTGAATCGGGTTGTGAGTTGATTTTTTTTTTTTTACAGCGGTTGTGAGTTGATTTTTTGGATTGAATATTTGTTAAAATTTGGTTTAATTTGGTTTATAATCAAGTTTGGTCCGGATTGAGGATTGATTAGATTTTAATTTGGTTTAATAGCAAGTATACCAAATTTATCAACAGTAAACCGAAATTGTGGATAAATTGGTTTCGAACTTTCAAATTGTGGAGATATAGGTCTTAAATTTTCAAACGAAGTAAAATTACGACGAGGTCATAACTTTGTGTGGATTTGTTACTATATGATACTTCTGAGGGGATATAGGTAGTTTTCCCTACCACGAAGTTATCAAGGTTACTTTTCACTCCTTTTACAATGTAATGGGGTTCAATAAAATTCATATATAGTGCATTGATAAATGCCACAACACTATTATATTACAATTCAATACGTTGCATCTCCATATGATTATACCCGCATAAGAGAATAGAGACATATGCATATGCATGTTGTACGAGTCTCATTCTTGTTCTTAAGCACAAAAACATTCGCATCGCAAGTGACACACTATGCAAAAATGTCTGATTGGTAAGAACCATTTGAAACTCAGAGACTATATAAAAAGGAATTTATATCCTTGCCAGGTCATGTGAGGTGATTTACCTAGTACGCAGTCGATATGAAGAGTGCAAGTACACGAGTAGAACCACGTATATGGACGCTTTTCTACAGTCAAAATGAAGGAAAACATATGAAGTACAATTAACCACGTGCTGTTCAACTGCATAGTCGCGAGACAAGTATGGGCTAATTCTCTGTTTCAAAGATATATTTGATAACGAAATTCACTGTTTTGATTGGTTTTTGTTGTGTGTTTAGTATAGATGGTTCCATTTAATTTCCTCTGTTAAGAGACAGTTTCTTGTTGACCAGTATGCTGTATTGCAATCCTTCGTCAAGTTTATAATAAACTCGGATGCAAGAAAACAAAAGAAAGACAGGACATAATATTACTTCTTAACTTTGTTTCCCTTGTATCAGGTGATAACAACAACACATTGCAAAATGAAAGCAATCTAAAAAATCGTTTCATCATTATAAACACCAACACCTTTTTTCTTAAAGAGAACACCAGCTTCAGAGTAAGGAAACTTTAGTTTCCCATAAACTCTGGGTGCCCATTATTAAGAATTCAACCTATTTAATCACAGCATATTAAAAAAAGAATCATTGGCTGTCGAATTTAAGAGCTGGAGAGTTCAGATGACCGAATCATTACGGACCACTAAAACGACTTTGACGAAGGGTCCAGTTGTTTAGGTCGGGCACCGTCCGAGTTTCTTGGTTTGGCTTTACGAAGAACCAATCTCAAAACGACTTGCACTGACGAAAGAACCAGGTTGCTCAGGCGGATTCATCTCTGTTTTCTCGCTTGTGAGCATCAGAATCACAGAGGACATGGCCGGTCTATCCTCTGCAGATTCTTGAACACACAAGAGACCGATATGTATGCATCTTAAAAACCTCGTGTGGTCGAAATGTTGATGATGAATCAACGATAACCGGATCTACCATCTCCAGCCCTTTTGCATCCTTCCAATGCCTCCATATCTGTTCATAATAACAAACCTTTGAAGCGTTGGATCAAGCAGACACAAATAGAAAAGAAAGATTAGAATTTGATTAGCCAAACTCACATAGGTAAGAAGAGTTTCCTCGTTCAAGTGGAAGAATTCTGCGTTGTTTCTCTTTCCAGAGATAATCTCAAGAACCAAGACTCCGAAACTGAAGACATCAGACTTTACAGAATATATCTTGTGTTTCACGTATTCCGGAGCCATATAGCCGCTGCATAACGTTCTAACAAAAAAGATCTTGACCAGTAGAGATGTTCTTCCGGAGATGGAGGAATTCTACCACCCAGATCACACAGCCTGATCCGCCGTTTTGCATGTCCGTGTTTGCGTAGCCGGTGCAGTTGCACTTCTCAAGGCATTTTTTCTTGCATTCCTTCAGCCCAATAGTTTTGTCCACAATAGCCTCTGTAATATCTGGTAAACACCGTTGAACTGCTCCGGAGATGGGTTTGAGCAGCTCAGGACAATGAAGTTGCCGGAGTGGAAAGTCATGAGCTGGCGCAGAGTTTCATTCGGGAGAACGGTGTGCCAAGATTACGGAGTGACCCAACGGAGAAGAAGGTTTGATTCGTGATGTTAAAGAAATAGGTGGCCTCCTATTTAACCTACAAGACGTAACCAAAGAGGAGGCCACCTATTTCTTTAACATCACGAATCAAACCTTCTTCTCCGTTGGCACACGGTTCTCCCGAATGAAACTCTGCGACAGCTCATGACCACTCCGTATGTGAATTTCCCTGGAGAAGGATCATCAAGGCTTCTCCAAGATCTCATGACTCAATTTGGATTCGATCTGGCATCCCAGCCTAGCTTCATACCGGAAACTAAAGTTTTGAGGAAATCTGAAGAAGCAAAACGAAGAAAAGAAGTACCCTCATTTCTCCACTTTTCTTAAAAAATTTGTTTTAACATCGGCTTTACATATGTTGTTATAATTATACTCTCTACACCAAGTTCAGTCGACAACATGATATGAATTTCCACATTTCTTGACTACAAATTGTGTATAAATTAATTTCAACATAAGTGATAGTAAAAGTACATGTGAAATTAATTTCTCCAAGGAAAAACATAGCATATGATAAAACTGAAATTAATTTCTCTGGGGCAAAACATATCATGTGATATGTTCCCAAAATATCCGTGTCTACTACTTTCCTTCTTTCAACTGCATCCCTTCCATACTTACTATTCATCAGTGCATTGATTTTCTCTGTTACTTTAACATGAGTTGACTAAAAAAGTTATCCAACATACATGTGTGTGTGTCACTGTGTGCACATTAATTTTATTTTCTTGGCTTCGTTACTTGTTATAGTATAGTATTAGAACTTGCAACGTTGTCAGTTGAAAGCATTAAAAGCACTCATATTATTGTTGTATGCTAATATATGAATCGGCTTATGCCCTAACAAAGAAAAGATTTTTGAGTTTCTATGTACTAACCGGTTTGCTTGTTCTTCTTGGTCTTGGGATGGAGAAATAATTGAGGCAGGTGATTGCGTCTCTTCCACTTTTAGTTTGGTACCGAAAACTGCACAAAGAAAGAACAAGACCAAGGTTTCTGTTTAAAAGCAGAGTAACAAATGACTCAGACATAATGAAAACAACAGCAAAACGTGGTGGTCTCGTTTAGTTTCTGCTTATAACGACTACGTACTTTGGCCCATCCAAGTATATATAACACTTGGTTTCGTGAAGCTATGATGGTGCAGTTCTCGCCTATTGTAACCACTACCTTGCGTAGAGTAAGACATCTCTCTCAGCTAATGAAAAGCATCCAAGTAAAAACCTATTTATTTATTACAGACATTTCCAAATCTAAAACACAATCCTAAGCTCAGAGACTTGGAAGCAGAAACTTATGTTTTCTCACAAAGTGAATGAAAAAAAATGTGCTCTTTTGTTTTCTGAGTCAAAACTTTAATTTTAACTTTTGTTAGCACACAAACATGAAAATGCATCAAGGATTATCAGAGACCGCGAGTTTTCTGATTAGTCGTGCCATCAACAATTAATTTACGCACTTGAATGGTGAAGGCTTACTCTTTAGCTTCTCTATCGACTCTCGATGTGAATTACTTTAACCACAAACCATTTTCTGCTGTAACTCCCGTAGCAACCAGCATATACCAAATGTGTGAGGGTTGGTCTAATGCGAGTCACCAGTAATCATTACAAGAACAGAGCCCATCTCTAAAGTGATGGAATCTTCTTGAATCCCTTATAGTTATCTCCCTCTTTACAATCTTCGATATTAGTTTTATTGCAGCGTGGCAATCCCTGCAGGCTCTCAAGTTCTTCATCACAACGATCGGAGACCCTTCTGGTGTACTAATAAGAGCAAATGCAACGGCTAAACGTTCACTGTGGAACTTGAGCGACTCGATCTTCGCCGGCTCGTCTACGTCTTGTCCTACACAGCTCGTGTCAGGCTTGTACCCTTGTCTTTCAATATCAGCTGTCAGTTCATTGATCTTTCTCACGATCTCATCTCCTCTCGGATGTGTCTGATCATTCGATGAGAACTCGTGAACCTTGTGGTTCACTTCAACCCAGCTATAAGCAGCAACCTTCTTGATTCCACGTTCACGCATCGCTTTCTTAACAAGACTAACGCTTTCCCATTCCCCTGCCGTTGCATAGATATTAGACATGCTTACATAAGCAGCAGCGTCCCTGAGATTCTCCATACTAAAGAGCTTCTCTGCTGCTCTCTCAGCGAGGCCTTGGTTCTTGTGAATCCGGCATGCGTTCAACACTGACGACCACATGATTTCATCAGGCTCAAAGGGCATTTCCTCCATCAGCTTCTCTGCTTCTGCAAATCTCCCATTTCTGCACAGCAAATCCAGCATGCACGCATAGTGTTTCCTTCCTGGCGTGATCCCGTAGATTCGAGACATTGCCTCGAAATATTCGGTTCCCTGTTCAACAAATCCACAGTGACTACATGCAGTCAAGACGCTCAAGACGCTGACTGAATCTGGCTGGAGACCTGAGTGAGTCATCTTTTTAAACGCATCAATCGCTGCTTCTCCATCTCCGTTATCAGCGTAAGCTGAGATCAAAGCATTCCAGGAAACTCCATTTCTATCAGGCATCTCTTCGAATACTTGAACCGCGTCTTTGATAGAACCACACTTGGCGTACATATCAACAAGTCCAGATCCGGAGAAGACGTTCTCCGAGTTCCCTGATCTGATTATAAATGCGTGGAGTTGTCTCCCTAGCGACAAAGAAGCGAAACTAGCGGAAGCTCTCAATACAGTAGCGAAAGTCGATTGGTCTGATCGTAGATTCGCTCCTCGCATCTTGGTGAACAACTTAAGCCCATCTCCATGAAGCCCTTTCTGAACATAACCTGAGATCAAAGCAGTCCAGGAAACAGTGCTCTGTTGTGATAAACTCTCGAATATCAACTCAGCTTCCTCAAACATCTCACACTTTGCGTACATATCTACTAAAGAGTTTCCGACATGAGGGACCGAATCAGCCGTCGCCACAATGGCCTGGCAATGCACTTGTCGACCCATCTGCAAGGAAGATAAGTTAGCTGCGATGCTCAGCACAGTCGCGAAAGGGAAGTTTCTCCGATCAAACCCCATACACTGCATCTCTCTGAACAGTTCCAAGGATTCCTCGTATTGCTCAGCCTGCGAGTAGCTTGAGATCACCACATTGTATGAAACAAAATCCAACTCAGGCATTTCGTCAAAAAGCTTCCTAGTTTCAAGAACACGATCATGCTTGGAGTAGAAATCAAGAATCTGATTCCCAACTGCCACATCCCTGGAGAATCCGGTACCAACCGCTAAACCATGGAGCTGCTGACCAAGAACAAAATCATGTAGCCCAACAACCGCCTTGAGAACACCAGAAAACGTGAAATCCGAAGGCTTGTGACCCGACTGCTGCATTCCCACGAAAAGACGAACCGCCTCAATGTACAAACCATCCTTCTCATACCCTGTAATAAGCGTGTTGAACGTGACAGAGTCCTTCTCTGTAACCTGCTCGAACACCAAACGAGCTAAATCACGTCTCCCTATATCACAGTACGACTTAACCAATACATTGCAAACAATGAGAAAAGGGCTCCTATCGAAACCTAACTTGACGGCAAAGGCATGAACTTGAGCCACCGCAACCGCGTCATCACACCCTGGTAAAAGCGTAGCAAAGGTGGCATGATCAGGCAAGGTACAAGACCTGCACATCTGTCGGAAAAGCGCGAAAGCTTCGTTGAACTTGTTGTTCCGTGCGTAAAACCCCATCAAGATAGTCCAAGTCACAACGGTTCGATCCACCATCGCGTCAAATAGCTCTCGTGCAGAAGAACCGTCACCGGACTTGACGTAACCAGAAATCATCGTATTTGTTGACACCGTGTTCTTCTGAGGCATTTCGTCATACACCTTGCGTGCAGCAGAAACTTGACCTCTAAGAAGAAAGTCCTCAAGTTTAAAATTGGAGCGGCACGTATCTGTGTTAAACCCAGTTTTGATGATCCGAGCATCGATACGACTTGTTTGTATAAAACGGAGCTGTTGTAAAGTGGCAGCAAGTGTTCTTCTTGAGCAGACGCAACAAAGCTTCATAAGCCCAGTTTCGATGCAAAATCCTATCAAACACCGATATATTTGGAAGTGTACTCAAATGCTTTTTGTAATCAATAGACAAAGTGTGTCGGGGTGTGTTACCGTGTGTATCACCGGTGTGTTGGTAATATACGAGGAACAGACGAATCTGAGCAAGGTAGATTCAAAAAGGTTTTATTATTTTAAAATTTGATTCGGTTTTTTGGATTATTTTTCGTTTTTATTGGTTTGGTCCGGTCTAATTGGAAACTCTTCGGTTCGTAGGATTCCATTTACAGCTAAGACGTGTCTACTTGGTGGAAACTCTTGAGTGTTCCAACTTCCAAGGATCAGGAAACCGTAAAATGCATGACATTGGTAACATATAGGTCCTATTGATGATCACGAGTGAACAAATCTTAGTAAGCTTTTCATTGCAAATTCACAATTCAACTCAAACGTTTTTACATAATCTTTTTACCTCTGACCGTTTCCTTCTTCATCATCATCTCCTCGTTTTCTTCATCAAGTACTTCAACTCTGTGATAAAAGTTAAAAGTTTGAAACAAGTTTATACTCATAAATGAACGCTTTGCTTTGCAGATAGAGAGAACAACTTTTGGTGTGCGTTGGCAACTGATCTTGTTTCAACTACTCAACTACCACAGAGGATCAGAGCTAATCTGTTCACAACTCTTCCATATATATCAAGATTCAAAAGAAAGATAAATGAAAAATTTATCAAGCCAAAGTTTTTGCGATATCTCTGTTGGTGTTCCTCCTAGTGTGAGGAAACCAGGGGTTTGGTTGAGATGAAACCAAATCAGAAGTCTTGTGTTGTTCTTTGAAGTCTGGTGAGGAATTCTCAAGTCTTGTGTGGAAACTGAAGCATGGTGTTGATTCTGAAGTCTTGTGTGGAAACTGAAGTCTGGTGTTGAAAGTTTAATAAGGGTTTACAAGGTTATTTCCTAAGACCTATATAAGCTTTGTGACTTAAGTTTTATGACACAGAGCCACACACATAGACACAATACACTAAAAGAGAGAGAGAAAGAAGAAGAGAGGAAAGAAAGAGAGAAGAAAGGGTTTTCGTCTGGTTTCTTCAAGGCTGTGTTCGAGGGCTCGAAAGTGGTCCGATCTGGCTGATATTTTGTGGGAAGCTTCGTGACTCAGTGGGTTTGAGATTCAACGGTGGGATTGTCGTTTCAACGGTTGGTTTCTCGTGAATCGGGGTTTTAGTGAAGCTGGTCGCTACAGTTCTTCAGCAGTTGCAGTCTTGAGTGTTTGGGAAATCCAACGGTGAGTTCTTCTCTGATTGAGCTGAAATTTGGCAGAGGTGTTGTTGACTTGTTCATCTTGGATTTGTACGGTGGGATTGTTCTCTGGTTGCCGGAATCCTAGTGAGCTGATGTCGTTTGTATCTGTTAGTTTTGTAAGCTTGTATTGCTCTCTTGTTGAGTTCTATTGGTGTTGGAGATTGCTCTCTTTGAGCCTTAGTCTCTGAATCTGTTCTGTAGGAACAGGGAGGACGTGGTTGTAACACTCAAACATTTGATATAGTGGATTTTGAGTGGACTACGGTCCCGTGGTTTTTCCTTCTCACATCGAGGAGGTTTTCCACGTAAAAAGATTGTGTGTCATTTCGTTTTCTGCTTAGATCATTTCTGTGCCATAGTTCAAGTTCAAGTCTTATTCCTCACAGGCTCACACAAGTGCGGGGAAACTTATTCCGCTGCGCATTCGCGTGTTTTCGTGTTTTCCCCAACAGAGTGGTATCAGAGCTTAAGGTTTTGTGAGCTTTGGATTTGGATAACTTTGAGTTATTAGTTTGCTTGTGTGAGTGATGGAAAAGATGGAGAATATGGGCAGAATGATAAGCTTGAATGGTAACAACAATTATCATCTATGGAAGGGCAAGATGGAGGATCTGCTCTTTGTTAAAGAATTTCATCTACCAGTATTTCAGGATGAGAAACCTGATAATAAGACTGAGGATGAATGGAAGTTGCTGCATCGGCGAGTGTGTGGTTTGATAAGGCAGTGGATAGATGATAATGTGTTGCATCATATTGAAAATGAGGTTAATGCTCGTTCTTTGTGGTTGAAGCTGGAGCAGTTGTATGCTCGGAAGACCGGGAATAACAAGATGCTTATGATCAAGAAGTTGATTGAGTTGAGGTATCAGGATGGAACTCCGATGACAGATCACTTGAATGCGTTTCAGGGATTGCTCAACAAGTTGTCTGATATGGGCATCAGGTTTGATGATGAGTCACGGTTTGTGGCTTCTTGGTACATTACCAGATTCTTGGGAGGTATTCATAATGTCTCTATGTAACTCCGCGTCGGAAGGTGTCATTTCGATGGATTCAGTGAAGAACAGTGTGTTGAATGAGGAGACAAGAAGGCAGTCAAATGCTAGTTCCTCACGTTCAGATGTTCTGGTTACTGAGTCAAGGGGAGAAGTTCACATAGAGAGTCCAAGAAGGACAAGAGCAGGAGCAGGAGCAAATCTATAAAATTTGCTAATATGGAGTGTTATTTCTGTCATAAGAAAGGGCACATGAAGAAAGATTGCTGGAAGTTGAAGAAAGACAAGCAGCAAGGAAAGCAAGAAGAAGTAGATCGGGTGACAGTCACCCAAGATGAGTTTCTCATTCTTCTTGAGGATAATGCCATAAATGTATGCCAAGACACCAGTTGGGTGATTGACAGTGGAGCTACCACTCATTCTACATCACAGCGGGATTTGTTCTCTACCTACACTCTAGGTAAGTATGGTTCTGTAAAGATGGGTAATGATGGTTTGGCTCAGGTTGTTGGCATTGGTGATATTTGCTTGGAGACTAGTCTTGGGACTAGGTTGATGCTTAAGGATGTTAAGCATGTTCCAGACTTGAGGATGAATTTGATATCTACAGGAAGACTTGATGATGAGGGTTTCTACAGTTTACACGGTGGTGGTAAATGGAAGCTTTCACGTGGTTCCCTGGTTGTGGCTCGAGGTGAGAAGCTTTCATCTTTCTATTTGATGCAGGCTAAGGTCTCCAAAGATGCTGTTAATGCAGTGGAGAATGTTGATGCCATGGAGCTATGGCATAAGAGACTCGGTCACATGAGTGAGAAGGGTATGTCTGTGTTGTCAAAGAAGGAGGTCATTCCAGGAATCTCTGGTTTGCACTTGCCTAAGTGTGCACATTGTTTGCATGGAAAACAACACAGAGTTTCTTTCAAGTCTTCTGCACCTTCTAGAAAATCTGAGGTACTTGATTTGGTGCATTCAGATGTGTGTGGTCCAATGAAGACAAAATCTCTTGGTGGTGCATCATATTTTGTCACATTCATTGATGACCATTCTAGGAAGTCATGGGTTTTCACTATGAAGACTAAAGATCAGGTTCTGGGATATTTCAAGCATTTTGTGGCATTGGTTGAGAGACAAACGGGAAAGAAGTTGAAGTGTATCCGCAGTGATAATGGTGGTGAGTATTCTGGACCATTTGATGCTTATTGCAAAGAGCATGGTATTAGGCATCAGTTCACGCCGCCTAAGACTCCACAGTTGAATGGGTTGGCTGAGAGGATGAACAGGACTATTGTCGAGAGGATGAGATGTTTGATTTCACAGTCAGGCTTATCGATGACTTTCTGGGGTGAGGCTTTGAGCACAGTTGTTCATGTGCTGAATTTGTCACCAAGTGCTCCATTGGAGGGTGATGTTCCAGAGAGAGTTTGACCGGTAAGGATGTTTCTTATGGTCATTTGAGGGTCTTTGGGTGTAAGGCATTTGTTCATATACCTAAGGATGAGAGATCGAAGCTTGAGATGAAGTCGTGACAGTGTGTGTTCATTGGTTATGGTCAGGATGAGTTCGGATACAGATTTTATGATCCTGTTGATAAGAAGCTCATAAGGAGCAGAGATTTGTGTTCATGGAAGATCAAACAATTAAGGACATTGACAAGTCCGGAAAACCAACTCAGAGTAATGAGAGTTTGATCGATTTAGAGGCTAGTCCTTCTACATCTGTCCACGGTCAGGTCGAGGATGAGGTTCAGAAGATACACCCGGTGCAGATGCTCCCGCACATGAAGATGGTATTGGTGATCATGGTGACGATCATGGTGAGACACCAACTACTGAGAACCCACCTATTGTTAGAAGATCCGAGAGAGGTCTTAAACCGTCGACAAGGTATGATCCTAGTGAGTATGTGTTACTTACTGATGGGGGAGAGCCTGAAAGCTTTGATGAAGCTATGGAATGTGAACACAAAGATAAGTGGCTTGGTGCTGCTGGTGATGAGATGGATTCTTTTGAAGAGAATCATACATTTGAGTTGGTGAAATTGCCTAAGGGCAAGAAGGCATTGCTTAATAAGTGGGTGTTCAGAATTAAGCATGAAGATACCAGTTTGCAGCCTCGATACAAGGCTAGATTGGTTGTGAAGGGATACAGCCAAAAGAAGGGGATTGATTATGATGAAATCTTTTCTCCTGTTGTGAAGATGCTGTCCATTCGGATTGTACTTGGACTGGCAGCAAGTCTTGATCTAGAGGTTGAGCAAATGGATGTAAAAACTGCTTTCCTTCATGGAGATTTGGAGGAAGAGATTTACATGGTACAACCGGAAGGCTTTGTGAAAAAGGGTGAAGAGGATTTAGTTTGTCGCCTGAAGAAAAGTCTTTACGGATTGAAGCAAGCACCTAGGCAGTGGTACATGAAGTTTAAGTCTGTTATGGAGGAGCATGGTTATAAGGAGACTACTGATGACCATTGTGTATTTATTCAGGTGTTGGTGATGATGATTTTATCATCTTGTTGTTATATGTTGATGACATGTTGATTGTAGGCAAGGACATGAGCAGATTGAGGAGCTGAAGAAGCAGCTCAGCAAGTCCTTTGCCATGAAAGACTTGGGTCCAGTGAAACAGATTCTTGGTATAAGAATTGAGAGAGACAGAGCTGAGAGATTGATTCACTTGTCTCAGGAGAAGTACATTGAGAAAGTACTTAAAAGGTTTCACATGGACAAATCTAAAGTGGTGAGCACTCCTCTTGCTTCACACATTAGATTGAGCAGTAAACAGAGTCCAAAGACATATGCAGAGAAGGAAGATATGGCAAGAGTTCCATATGCTTCTGCAGTGGGTAGTTTGATGTATGCCATGGTCTGTACAAGACCGGATTTAGCTTTCGCTGTTGGTGTAGTAAGCCGGTTCAATTCCAATCCTGGAAGAGAACATTGGAATGCTGTGAAGTGGATTTTGAGATATCTTCGAGGGACTTCTGGTTTGAAGCTTACCTTTGGAGGTAATGAGCCATTGATTGTTAGTTATACTGATGCTGACATGTCTGGAGATGTTGACTCCAGGAAATCTACTTCGGGTTATTGATAACGTTTGCGGGCGGAGCTGTTTCATGGCAGTCAAGGTTGCAAAAGTGTGTTGCACTTTCTACCACTGAAGCTGAGTTCATAGCTGCAACTGAAGCTCTCAAGGAGTTGTTGTGGACAAAGAACTTCTGTGAGGATATCGGTTTCAAGCAGGATAAGTATGTGTTGCTTTGTGACAGTCAAAGCGTAATATGTCTCGGAAAGAACTCGACATTTCATTCGCGTTCGAAGCACATTGATAGGAGGTATCATTGGATACGTGATGTGATTGCTTCTAAGGAAGTGGGACTTGAAAAAGTTCATACGAATGATAATGGAGCTGATATGATGACTAAGTCATTGCCGAGGGAGAAGCTTGAGGTTTGCCGTGAGATAGCCGGAATGGCTGTTTCCTCCAACTAGTCGGAGGGGGAGTTTGTTGGTGTTCCTCCTAGTGTGAGGAAACCAGGGGTTTGGTTGAGATGAAACCAAATCAGAAGTCTTGTGTTGTTCTTTGAAGTCTGGTGAGGAATTCTCAAGTCTTGTGTGGAAACTGAAGCATGGTGTTGATTCTGAAGTCTTGTGTGGAAACTGAAGTCTGGTGTTGAAAGTTTAATAAGGGTTTACAAGGTTATTTCCTAAGACCTATATAAGCTTTGTGACTTAAGTTTTATGACACAGAGCCACACACATAGACACAATACACTAAAAGAGAGAGAGAAAGAAGAAGAGAGGAAAGAAAGAGAGAAGAAAGGGTTTTCGTCTGGTTTCTTCAAGGCTGTGTTCGAGGGCTCAAAAGTGGTCCGATCTGGCTGATATTTTGTGGGAAGCTTCATGACTCAGTGGGTTTGAGATTCAACGGTGGGATTGTCGTTTCAACGGTTGGTTTCTCGTGAATCGGGGTTTTAGTGAAGCTGGTCGCTACAGTTCTTCAGCAGTTGCAGTCTTGAGTGTTTGGGAAATCCAACGGTGAGTTCTTCTCTGATTGAGCTGAAATTTGGCAGAGGTGTTGTTTACTTGTTCATCTTGGATTTGTACGGTGGGATTGTTCTCTGGTTGCCGGAATCCTAGTGAGCTGAGGTCGTTTGTATCTGTTAGTTTTGTAAGCTTGTATTGCTCTCTTGTTGAGTTCTCTTGGTGTTGGAGATTGCTCTCTTTGAGCCTTAGTCTCTGAATCTGTTCTGTAGGAACAGGGAGGACGTGGTTGTAACACTCAAACATTTGATATAGTGGATTTTGAGTGGACTACGGTCCCGTGGTTTTTCCTTCTCACATCGAGGAGGTTTTCCACGTAAAAAGATTGTGTGTCATTTCGTTTTCTGCTTAGATCATTTCTGTGCCATAGTTCAAGTTCAAGTCTTATTCCTCACAGGCTCACACAAGTGCGGGGAAACTTATTCCGCTGCGCATTCGCGTGTTTTCGTGTTTTCCCCAACAATCTCATGGAGACATGGACGATGAAAAGCATTTTCAGAATAGACAAATAACTCAAAGGCCATAATCTACCGAACCTCAGATATGCAACAGAATCCATTTGTGTGATCTTTGAAAATTGGGCATAGCATCTGGTCATCAACAGCTAATTTTATGCACAAGGAAAGGTTCAAGCTTACTCTTTTGTTTCTCTGTCAGAGTGAATTAATCTAACCACAAACCATTCATCCTTATCAGCATTTTCTGCTGTAACTCTAGCAGCGACCTGCATAAGATTAGATGTGATCATGGAAGTGATAACATTAAGAACTAGGCGTATAAAACACTCACTTGCTTAAAAGCTTCTTATGCAACTTAATGATCTCCAACAAAACTTCTTCTATTTCTTTAACCGATCAAGCAACTCCGCGATGACATTCGTCCCTGAAATAAGTTACCAAAAAAAAATATATATATATATATATATATTGATTAGATTTTCTGAAAAATAAATCAAACAAAAGTATCAAAAACGGCGTCGTTTAGGTATCAAAGAAGATATTGCTTATGCATTTATTTATTCGATAAAGGCTTATCAGAGTGATAAGTACGACTGTACGAATATATTGTTGGGTGATAGTTTATCAATGTAGGTCGAATAAAATCTATCGATTTATTATCTCAGATACATTTTAAAATTTAAACTGTTTTTTTCAAAAAAAAACGAGCGGGAAAAGCAAAAGCGCGGGTACCTAGAGTTATCTCTGAAAACCAATCTTCGGAAATACCATTGTCACCGACTCCTGAGTTTTCTCCGGCGGATATGGACCAACAAGCATTAACGGCGGCGCCGCCGGCGAGCGATTTTGTCGGAGACGAGGAGTGGGAGCTTTGCAACTACGATGGATTTGTGTAAGAGGAAGATACTTGTGGAGCTCAAGAGAAAGTACCAGAGAGAGATCGATCACTGGGAGATTCTGTCGAACGGCTTGTGCGCATTGCAAGAGAAAACCAATCAGTTTCAATCGTCGCTTCCGGAAACTTCTTCTTTGGTTGAAACTCGAGATCAGATCGAGAAAGATGCTTCCTCGCATCATTCCCTCGTCGACGAACTTCTTTCAATGGTAAAACTAATTAATTTGAATATTTCTCAATTTTGCAGCAACTGATTCATTACTGTTTGTTGTTTTCGTTATGATGAAACAGGAAGAAGCAAGAGAAGGGATCGTCCAAAATGTGTCAAACTTTTGTGAGATTGCAGAAGAAATGTGTAGAAAAGAGGAAGAAGAAGAGAAGGTGATGATGTTCTTTAGTCTCCCTGTTTAGGGATCACCAAACGATTTAATGGCGTCGATTAAACTTGTTTGATCTTTTGAACACAAACGAAAAATGTATATACTAATGTTTAGTTCAGTTGTTGTGTTCTGTAGACTTTTTTGTTTTTGTTAATTGTCTGATTTTGTTAATTGTTTTTGTTAATTAGCTTCTCTTCTCGTTTTCCTTGAACAAAATTTGGTCTTGAAGACATGACTTTTTGGTAACTTTTGACTAGGGATATTAATATGGGTTTTTTTAAGGGATTTTTAATGGTTATTTACAATAAATGGGTTACCCATTTACACCTATTTATAAATGGGTTCTATTAGAGTTTATCCATTTAAATCCATTTATAAATGGGTGTAAACGGGTTTACCCATTTACTACTAGGGTTTTAAGTTTAATTAAATAGGGATCCATTTATGTATTATATGAGCTATAAATAATATATTTCTATTTAATAATAAAATTATCAACAAATATTTGTGACTAAAATATTGACGGGAAAACGCGGATCACGGTTTTGGCGGGAAAACGCGGATTACGGTTTTGACGGGAAAACGCGGAATAATGGTTTTGGTGGGATAACGCGGAATCACGGTTTTGGCGGGAAAACGCGGAATTACATTTTTGGTGGGAAAACACGGATTCCCGGTTTTGGCGGGAAAACACGGAAAACTACGGATTCCCGATTTTGGCGGAAAAACTCGAATTCCCGGTTTTGGCGGGAAAACGCGGATTCCCGTTTTTGGCGGGAAAACTCGGATTCCTCGGTTTTAGCGGGAAAACTCGGATTCCCGGTTTTGGCGGGAAAACTCGGACTCCCGTTTTTGGCGGGAAAACTCGGATTCCCGGTTTTGGCAGGAAAACGCGGATTCCCGTTTTTGGCGGAGAAACTCGGATTCTCGTTTTTGGCGGGAAAACTCGGATTTCCGGTTTTGGCGGGAAAACACGGATTCCCGTTTTTGGCGGGAAAACTCGGATTTCCGTTTTTGGCGGGAAAACACGGATTCTCGTTTTTGGCGGGAAAATTCAGATTCCCGGTTTTGGCTATTTAGATTATTTATGATTTATTTTAGGTTATTATGAATAATAATTAAAATAAAAAGTAAAAATAATAAATTAATATAATTTAAATGGGTTTAAATGGGGTTTATATGGGGACCCTATTTTGATGGGTTTTAAATAGGTAAACCCTAATAGGTAGTAACTTAAATGGGTAAACCCTAATAGATATTAACCTAAATGGGGTATAAATGGGTGGGGTTAAATAGGGCGGGTGTTAAATGGGTTGGGTCTAAATGGGTTGGGTATACCCATTTTAACATCCCTACTTTTGACAATCTTGAATGGTTTATAAGAGTAACCTCTTTCCTTGAAGATTGAATTTGAAAATTAATAATTACATCTTACAGGAATGGAGATTACGAAAATCCATTTAACTGATGATTATTAAGTCTAACATTAACAAATTAATCAAAATAAATTAAGCTGTCAAATGTAATAACAAAGTCGTTGTAGTATAGTGGTAAGTATTCCCGCCTGTCACGCGAGTGACCCGGGTTCGATCCCCGGCAACGGCGAGTAAGTTTAACTTTTTTTTTCCAATCCCTCAACTTTCCAGATATTTCTAAGTAACATCCCTTTATTTATCCAACCTAACGAAAGAGATAAACTTGAGGGTCTTTGATTTTTGAAGATTGCTCCGAAACTTTGCAACGAATTGGCTTCGAAGATGGGTTTTTGGTTCACTTAAGGTATTGCCCACTCGTGTTTCTCTTGAAGAGCTGATCAGATTTCTGCGAATCTCCAATTTGAATTCTGGTCTTTGCTTCCGCCTTCATGTTTCTCCGTGAGTGATTCTGGATTTTCTGCTTAGCTTGTGGTTTTGATTTATAGTCTAGACTTTGAACCCTCCATTAGAACTTGAGTAGTGTGGCAAAGGAGGTTTATTTTTGGGGTTTGACATAAGTATGGATAGAGTTAGTAATCTACCAGATGAGATTATTTGCCACATTGTGTCCTTTCTCTCAGCAAAGGAAGCTGTTTTCGCCAAGGTTCTCTCAAAACGGTGGCGAAATCTGTTTACAATCATACCGAAACTTCATTTTGATGACTCAGAGGTTAACGATGGAAAGAGTTTCAAGGATTTTGTGGATAAAGTATTGGTTGTACCAGTCAGCTCTCGAGTAAGGACGTTTTCTCTAACATGTAAACATGTGGCTCAAAATGAAGATGATATCAGCCGTTGTCTCCGCCATGTGGTGAAACGTGGTGTTTTGGTTCTCAATCTCCATATCAAAGTCCCTAGAAAAGGATCTTATTCATCACTGCCTTCTGAAGTTCTTACTTGCAACACAGTTACTACCATGAAACTAGGGTCTGGTTTTGTGATCGACTCTTTTCCTGCCGATGCTTTTCTTCCAGCTCTCAAGTCTCTCTTTCTTAACTCTGTTCGGTTCTATGAATTTGATGGTCGTTGCTCGTTTCAAACGCTTCTTGCTGCGTCTCCTGTGCTCGAGGAGTTAGTGATGGATGGTATCGAGTGGGAACGCTGGAAATGGTGTTGCACAGTGTCTAGTACGACCCTGCAAAAACTTACTATTCGGCGTACAGAGTGGGAATCTGATGAGATCATTAGACTTGATTCTAGGGGTCTTGCCTATGATTTTGACAGCATTAGTTTGGACACTCCTGGCCTAACCTACTTAGAGTACTCAGACTATGTTCCTAAAGAGTATCCATTTGTTAATCTCAACTCCCTCGTGGAAGCTAAGCTCAATCTTTGTGCAGAAGACGATAATGCATGGTCGTCAGATGCAGATACTTTCAATCCCGTTAATCTGATTAATGGGATTAGAAATGTTGAGATTTTGAATTTTACTATTCAAGCTGTGGAGGTAAAGTGTGCGCTATTCCTTACTTTCTCTTTCATATGAGTAAAAGAAAATGAAGATAAGTTATATATCTAGGAGCCATTATAAGAACCAGAATCTTGAGGCTGCAATTGATTGATGAGTTAGCTGATTTCTTATGTTTCAGATGTTTTCTGTCTTCAATGAATCAATCCCAGTGTTTGAAAAGGTGTCTCAGATAACTCTTGGCCTTTCTAACTTCTGTTGGTTTTCTCTACCAACTGTGATGAAGAAATTTCCAAATCTAAAGACTCTCATCTTCGAGGTATATGACTGAAAATCCCAAAAGTTCTGTCCTATTGTAAATCTTGAATCCCAATCGTAATTGTAAATTTTTCTACTTGTTTCAGGATTCCTTGCACCATGGATATGGAGATGATGAATTGGTTTGCCAGTGTGTGTCGGAGTATTCTTTCCTATTGTCTTGTCCTGTGGAGGTTCTAAAGATAAACCAGTACAGTGGTTCTACCCGAGAGCTCGAGCAAATGAAACATTTCTTGGGGAAATTGTCTTGTCTCGAGCTGGTGGAAGTTCGTGCTCAGATTCGTGCTCAGGCATCAAGTGACAAAAAGCTGCAAATCATGTCGGATCTGCTAATGCTTCCCCGAGCTTCGAACAAGTGCAAAATCCAGGTCAAGTTTTTTGGGAGTTACTAGGAGCAAACTCTTAATATTTTTCTGCTTTTGCGTTGTAGATATGATCATTAGGATACAATCTAGTCTATGGTTCGTATGAGAGAACCAATCTGTTTTGTTGACATAAGAGCTTGTTTGTTTTGTATCTTTCATATCTGAAATTGTTCTGAGTTTGGAAAACAAAACCGAAACTAGACATTATATTTACCAACTCATAACAATCACTCCAAGCTTCTATCCTTCATTTCACCAAACAAGAACTAGAAACAAGTAATCAGAGAAAAGAAAAAAAGGGTAGCAGAAGATTGTTGAGAAAGCAGAGACAAGAGATTAATATGATCGGCCGCTCAATGATGATTCAAGAACTTGGAGAAGGGAAAGTCAGATAAACTAGAAAGACATGGGGGAAGAAGAGATGAACTGAGGAAGCAGAGTAGAGGAAACAGACAAAAATCATGGATGATGGCTTTAAAGAAAAGAATTAGCGATAGTGGTGAGACATTGATAACAAGAGAAGAAGCACATTGTTTGTGGAAAAGGACACAAGTGAAGTCTACCAAGAAATTCAAATGAATTTGGGTTTTAGAATAATTATTAATACAATTCTATAATATAGATCGAATGAACATCCAAGTCGTTGTAGTATAGTGGTAAGTATTTTCGCCTGTCACCCGGGTTCGATCCCCGGCAACGGCGATTAAATTCTTTTTAAATTTTTTAACAATCCCCCATTTCTCAGTATTTTTAAAAATTTCTTCAAAATGAAACCAGGCAATAGTTTGTTTTGTATCTTTCATATCCGATATTGTTCTGCATTTGAAAAAAAAGAACAAACTAATAATCTCAACAACCTCATACCAATAAACTCTAAGCTATTATCATTCACCGAACAATAAAAATACATTACCGTTCATTACATTTCTCAAACCGCTCTCTCATTTCCCTTTATAACCAATCAAACAATCATCGTCATCTAAATTAGCAGCAGAAGAAGAAGCTTCCTCTAACTTCTTTCTCCGGCGAGTTTGCATCCGTTGGAACCTGATCTCCGTCTCTAACAGCAATCAATGAGCAAGTTCCCGGCGATTCCGGTGGCAATACAGCGTTTTCCGACGAGAAAACACGTTTGATTGACGGAGGAACAAGCTCAGGTGCTGAGATTGTGGAGAGGTAACGTAAGAGCAGTTGAATAATCTCCGTGAAGTTTGGTCTATCGTTTGGATCTTCTTTCCAGCAAGATGTTACGATCATTGCTAAATCCTCCGGTAAATCGTCTGCGCTCGGCCTCACGTTCTGACCGGAAATATAAAGAACAGACAACAATCAAGAACCAATTCTTGGAAATCAAGAATCAAACTTTTGAAATCAAGAATCAAACCTTGAATGCAGCAGCGTAAGCAGCTTGGAGATTCGACATGCCTTCGAAAGGTAACTTGTTGTGGATAAGCTCCCACAAGACAATGGCGAAGCTGTACGCATCTACCTTATGGTTATAGTGCTTTTTCTCACCGTGCCTCAACGTGACCGTACTATAAAGCTGTTTAATTAAACCATAATTTGGGATTAAGCATATCTCTGGAACCAAAAGACAAATAAAGAACACGAGAAAAATATGACTTCATCGTGGTCCATATTAGTTAAGTACCTCCGGAGCCATCCAACGATATGTACCAGTTTCTGCAGTCATCATCTCGGTTAGTGACTCTTCTCTAGCTAAACCGAAATCTGCTAGTTTAACAGTCTTGTAATCTGCGGTTAAGATCAAGTTCTCTACATTCCAACAAGAAGATGTAAAGTAAGATACCAAAGATTGTAATTAAGTCTTGAAAGTGTGGTTTTGGTTTTGTTGTTGTTACCTGGTTTGAGATCACGATGGATGACTCCATGAGAGTGTAAGCATTCCATTGCTCGAGCAATGTCAAGAGCAAACCCAACAGCTAAGCGTGTGTCCAAGCGCCCTGGACGCAAACTCACAAGGTATTTACGCAATGTACCGCCTAGTAAAAGCTCGGTGACTATAACCATGATTGGTTCTTTGCAAGCTCCAATGAACTACAAACCGAATCAAAAACGTTTAGTGATGTCTCTAAAAGCATTATGAACCGGAGATTTCATTAAAAGAACAGAAGCTGAACCTTGACCAAATTCTTGTGTTGAACTCTAGACAACATAGAGACCTCTCTCGCAAATCTGCTCTCTCTTTTCGCAATCTCTTCCGGTGATTCTCCTCTTTTAACAATCTTAATAGCAACTGTTTTGTTTTTATACCTAAAGAAAGAAACATCTCTGAGAACTCTCTGTATGATTAGTAAACCAGAATCTGATTCACACTTAAGTTCTAGAATTTTTCAGTGGAAATATTTCTTGGAGAATGTTACTGAACTACCATTAAACTGAACATCAATATGCACTAAATCTCTTTTAACAAGAAGTTCCCTTTCTTCACAAATTCAAAGAGCAAATTATAAAAGCCTCAACTTTTTGGCAGATCAAACTCCGAGAAAAAAGGGAAACAAAAATGGATCAAGAACCATTAACTGAGTAAAACTGAAGTCAAAACTAAATGGATTATTCTGAAATTATTAATCTGATCAATGATGGGGAGAAATAGAATTAAGAAATCAACTTACTTTCCTTCATAAACTTTGGCATGAGCTCCTTCACTAATCTTGGGACCAACAAAGAGATGTTGAGGATCAACGACCCATTTAGGATCCAATTCAAACACTTGATTTGTGTAAAACCCAGGTACAGATCCCATTTCCAAAACTTGAGATTTGTTATTTACAAATCCCTGATTAGAGACCTGTCAAATCCAAACCCTTTTGATGATCAATCATTCTTGGTACAATCAGAAAGAAACAAAGATGCTTTTAGAAGGGCTATAAAGCGAAAAATCAAGAGACTTCCATAAATGTATTAAAAACAAAAAAAGACTTCAAGAAAGAAACAACAAACTCAATTTGTGAATAGCAAAATACAAAAAGGATCGCTCTTGTTTTTTTCTGTTGACACAAGGAACTGAAAGATAAAACCCAGATGGAGAAGTGGTCAAAACTTGATGATTAATAGTCGTACTTTGGAGGTAAAAGATTTATATGAATTTATAAGCATTTGTTTTTGGATTTCAATTAGTTTAGGACAAAAACATTGAATGATCAAAAAGATGTTTGCTCTTTCCGCGTAAGTAAAGTGACAAGAAATCTCATCTCTCTTTGTCTTTGTCTCTCTCCATGTTTTGTTCTGCTTTTTGTTGGTCGGCAGAATTTACAGAAGCCTAAACCGAATAGATTCGAATTAATACACCACTGAACCAAAGAACCGACATTAAACCAAACTTTAAACTGAACAAAAGTCAAAAATTAAAAGGAAGTTTCCTGGACTGTAGAGAAATATGAGCAGAGTGAAACAAGTCTCTCTCTTTTAAAGAAATACTAAAAAACAAAGAAACAAACAAAGTCTTGTATTAATAACAACACTCTTTCGATTGATTGACAAAAGGACAAGAAACTGTGCATGTAATAAAAGATCGTGGTCCAGAAAACGAAGAAACAGAGAAATAAAAATTCGTCGGTGGGGTGAGAAATGTGGACCTTTTTTCAATTTTTTACAAAGATCAGTCCTTTGGTACTTTGCAAAGGAGATCACATATAATCGTTAGTTCGTAACAACTAAATAAATATTATCAATAGATTCTGTTTCACCTTTTTGGTTTTTCGATCATGGTGGCAAAAGCAAATGGTGAAATGAGAATAAGTGTAGATATTGCATTGAGATATAGATTCACTTGCAAGCCTAAAATCGATATGGAAAGAACAAACAGTAATAACACCTTATACTATGTAAAAAAAAACACAACTTTGTGTAACAAAACTCTTAAACATTTGTTCAAAAACCAATGTGATTGATTCTCTCTTACAAATTTTCACAAACAAAAGATGAAAGTCTTGAGCTTTTTCAGACAATCAATAATGCCTAATTAATACAACGTTGAAGAGACATAAAAAAGAGTACTACTCTTGTGTGATCTTCCATCATATAAACCCATCATCGACGTTTATATAAACATGCTTTCAACTCGGGCCACTCGATTTTCTTCTTATTTGAATTCAACTGCTCCTATATAATCACACAGTTCAAGAAAAGGTTATAACTAAGGTGTCGATTCAAGCTGCGATGAGACTAACTAAGCCTAAAGGAAGCCATCTTTCACTAACCTTTTTCTTGAAATGCAACAAGATGAACATCTTATTCGAGAAGTCCTGCACAAAGAACCAAATGAGTTTCTTTCTTATAGTGAAAGTTCAGGAAGAAAGAGTATAGAGATTAATGTTTTCACCTTTAATGAAGAACTAAATCCAAGGTCACATACTGCTTTCACAAAGTCTTTTGGATCTGCTCCTCCATTGTTTGGATCAAACCTGCTTTTTACTTCAGCTATAAGAAGCCAACCGCTGTTGAATACACTCGAATCAGAATCATGGCAAATGAAAATGAGTCTTCAGAAGTAAACGAAAAAAAAAAAAAAGCAGAACCTTGGACGAAGAACTCTATGTGCCTCTTTGATGAAGCTTGAATAGTTTGTTCCCATTAATGAAAGACAGAAAACAGCAACATCTACTGATGAAGGCTCAAGCGGAGTCTACAAACAAAACCCACAAAAACCAGTTAACTCTTGTGTCCAAAAAAGAAAAACCTCATGGAAGTAGAAAGAATGGAATGTACATTTGACATATCGCAGGCAACAATAGAAGGGTCCTTTGAGACGAGATCAAAGGAGAAAACTTTGTTCTTCACACTCTTTGCAATCCTTGCATCACCTGATAACAAAAAGAAGAACAGATTTATAAACGATACATAAAGCAATTTCTGACAGCAAATAAAGGATAAGATACTCTTCTCACCACAGCCAAAATCAGCCACAACTAAAGAAGAGCTTCGTGACGACAACCAATTTATAATGGAGTTAACAGGAAGCTCAGGCCAATTCGACATTTGTTGTTGATAACCTGAATGATACTGAAACAAAAGCAATCAAATTACTTGAGATTAATATGACATTTATTTTATAGAAAGTCTTGTTTCTGAAGCTTAAGTGTTTACCATATCAAACAAGCTTGGATCTTCATTGAAGTAGTCTAATGCTTCTTTTCCACTGAGAAACATTGAGATTATTGAAAAAAGGATTAAAGCTCTGTAAAGCTGAAGAACATCGTCACCAGAAAGGAATGAACTTTAAACTTACGAGCAAGTGTAGAGCTTCTCGTTGAGCCTCCTGAAGTTCCCACCGGAGAGTTTCTCTCGAAGCTGCGATTTTTCGTAATAATGACTCAGTAACTTCAACTATAAGACGGCAATCAAATGTAAGCGAGAGAGAAGAGAGAGTACCGTATCGAGAAAGCTGGAAGGTTTAGGTCGTTTCGATGAAGCTGAAGATCCTCCATGTTGGTTGCTTTTATGGGTTTTGGTATCTCTTTGATTCTTTTTGTCGTTGTTTTGATTCTTGGGTGTCTCGTTAGGCTCTTCTTTAGGAGGTTTAGGGTTTCTTTGTCTCTTCCTCTTCCTGTTTCTGCTTGTAGCTTCCTCTTTCATGGCTTTAGCCGTCGCCGTCTGTCGCCGGAATTGCCGCAACTCTTCCTCTGCGTTAGGTTAGTTCGTTTCACAAGTAGAATGAATTGTTATTTTTTGGGCCATGGACTCAAGTTTATTGGGCCTTCTGTATTTGGTAGGCTTTGATAAGGGCTTGTAATAAGCCGGTACACTAATAAAAAATTTGATTGTAATTACGAAGATTGAACAATACAAATTCTCCAAAGTCCTCATTTTTATGACAAATTAATTTTAAAAATATATATTTAGAGAAAACAAATATTTCTAGAGTTAAGTTGTCTAACCAATCCTTGTGTTAGTCTAGTGGTAAAGGAAATCTAGTTAGGTTCGATTTGCGTTAACCACAGAGAATTTAACATGGTCTCCGGGATTTAGAATTACTGAATTAGTTCATGACCTTTCAGATGATGTACTGGCTCTCATTGGAGTTTCGGGTCCTTAAAAGTATAACACACCAGCATACATCTAGATCCTCATAACAATCAAGGTGCATATAATAACACACATTACAAAATAAAAATTAAACCATTAAAAATAAAGTATTAGTTTTAAAATATAGTATATATATACTAAAACATAAGAAGTAAATTAAAACATCTGTGAAAAAAATATGTACGCACGTATGGGTATTCATGTAGTGAATTCAAAGATGTACGATATGCATATTTCCCTAAAATAAATGATACTAGACCCGGACCCGCGCGTCGGCGCGCGGGATATGATTAATAATTTTGCTATTAAAAATATACATTTATTTTATTTATATTTTTTGATATAATTATAATTTATAAAAAATTAAAACTATACTTTAAAGTTATGGTGTGAATTCATAAATTATTTTGTCGTACTGTGAGCGCGCATGATGATTTTTAAATTTTCATTTAAATACATTAATTTATGAATTTATAATTTTTGAAAATAATTATAATTTATAAAATTATTAGAAGAAAATAGTCTTTTTCTGATTTGATTAGAAATTTAGAGAAAGAAAGTAATCGTAAACAAAAAGAAATAGATAAAAGCAAAAAAAATAAAGAATCAATATAATTAAAAATAAGTTGAAATTTAATTAAAGGATGTGTGGAAGTAAATTGTATAATAGAAAATTTAATAATTACATACTAAAACTTATGAAAATGTTTAGCATAATATTTATATTTGTTAAGATATTGGATTTTTAAAAACATTATTCTTATTTGAAAATAATATCTTCATATTTTAAGGAATATATCAATCATAATGTTTTTGTAAATTTTCTTTTAAAAAAAAATATCAATTATTAGAAAAGCATTTTTACAGATTATTCAACATATAAAACATTACACTTATATAAATATATGTAGAGGTTATGTAATTGTTCCTAACTATTTAGGCTTATAGACAACTAAACCAGATATGAGATATTTTTTGCATAAACAGGATAAAATATATGGTCCAATCTTGTTGCATAATTTGTTTTTTATAATATCTAAAATCTAATTTTTCTATTATAGATGTATCATATAATTTACTATATTTTATCCCGTTAGCGAACAACTTTTCTATTTTGTTTTTCATTATTTTAATTCATTTTATAGTGTTATACAACCTTTACAAGTTTGATAATTAACCGTGCAATAAAAATCATTTCGTAAAAACATCAATCCCAACCCGTCCATCAGATTATCAAATAACGTAAATATTGAATAATTTATAACATTTAAAATTTATTAAACTAAATTTTTTATCTAATTCTAAATTTAAATAATTTGTGTACTAATTTATTTTATTTACATTTACCACTTGATTTAATAATTTAATCATACTTATGAAATATATATCATATATATATATTATAGGATTTCCAGTTTCGTTTTATTGATGAATATTTGTTTTAGTATTTTCACAATTAATAGTATTTTTTTAAAAAATTGAAGAAAATGAAATATATGAGATATTTATTTCAAACTATGTTATAATCTCAACCCGTTCAACTGAAACAAATATTAATCCGAACCCGTTAATTATATATCGAATAATATAAATATTGAATAATTTTATATTTGTTTTTTATTAAACTGAAAATATATCAATTTAATTTCTAATATGAAATGAATGCAGTTTCACATTTATAAAAATAAAATAATTTAATCCATTAGTTTAATATGTTATGTATCAAATATTCATTTCTAAACTAAAGATATATATTAAAATTTACTAAATATATCTATATATTACGAAATCGAATATTAAAATTATTTATATATAGTCAAATCTTGTTGCATAATTTGTTTTCCATAATATCTAAAATCCAATATTTTTAAAAGGAAATTTCCATTTTGTTTGATTTAAAAAGATATCATCTGATTTGGTTTTGGTTTCCACAATTAATAGTATTTCTTTTTTAAAATTGAAGAAAATGAAAGATATAAAAGATATTTATTTCAGATTATGTTATAATCTCAACCCGTTCAACTCAAAACAAATATTAATCCGAATCTGGTAATTATATAATCGAATAATATTAATATTAAATAATTTTAATATTTTACTTTTATTAAACTGAAAATATATCAGTCTAATTTCTAATAAGAAATGAATGCAGTTTCACATTTATAAAAGTAAAATAAGTTAATCAGCTAGTTTAATATGTTATGTATCAAATATTCATTTCTAAACTAAAAATGTATATTAAAATTTACGAAATATATCTATATATATCTATATATTAAAAAATCTAATATTAAAATTATTTATATATGGTCCAATCTTGTTGCATATTTGTTTTTCATAATATCTAAAATCTAATTTTTCTATTATAGATGTATCATATAATTTACTATATTTTATCCCGTTAGCGAACAATTTTTCTATTTTGTTTTTCATTATTTTAATTCATTTTATAGTGTTATACAACCTTTCCAAGTTTGATAATTAACCGTGCAATAAAAATCATTTCGTAAAAACATCAATCCCAACCCGTCCATCAGATTATCAAATAACGTAAATATTGAATAATTTATAACATTTAAAATTTATTAAACTAAATTTTTTATCTAATTCTAATTTAAATAATTTGTGTACTAATTTATTTTATTTACATTTACCACTTGATTTAATAATTTAATCATACTTATGAATATATATCATATATATATATTATAGGATTTCCAGTTTCGTTTTATTGATGAATATTTGTTTTAGTATTTTCACAATTAATAGTATTTTTTTAAAAAATTGAAGAAAATGAAATATATGAGATATTTATTTCAAACTATGTTATAATCTCAACCCGTTCAACTGAAACAAATATTAATCCGAACCGTTAATTATATAATCGAATAATATAAATATTGAATAATTTTATATTTGTTTTTTATTAAACTGAAAATATATCAATTTAATTTCTAATATGAAATGAATGCAGTTTCACATTTATAAAAATAAAATAATTTAATCCATTAGTTTAATATGTTATGTATCAAATATTCATTTCTAAACTAAAGATATATATTAAAATTTACTAAATATATCTATATATTACGAAATCGAATATTAAAATTATTTATATATAGTCAAATCTTGTTGCATAATTTGTTTTCCATAATATCTAAAATCCAATATTTTTAAAAGGAAATTTCCATTTTGTTTGATTTAAAAAGATATCATCTGATTTGGTTTTGGTTCCACAATTAATAGTATTTCTTTTTTAAAATTGAAGAAAATGAAAGATATAAAAGATATTTATTTCAGATTATGTTATAATCTCAACCCGTTCAACTCAAAACAAATATTAATCCGAATCTGGTAATTATATAATCGAATAATATTAATATTAAATAATTTTAATATTTTACTTTTATTAAACTGAAAATATATCAGTCTAATTTCTAATAAGAAATGAATGCAGTTTCACATTTATAAAAGTAAAATAAGTTAATCAGCTAGTTTAATATGTTATGTATCAAATATTCATTTCTAAACTAAAAATGTATATTAAAATTTACGAAATATATCTATATATATCTATATATTAAAAAATCTAATATTAAAATTATTTATATATGGTCCAATCTTGTTGCATAATTTGTTTTTCATAATATCTAAAATCTAATTTTTCTATTATAGATGTATCATATAATTTACTATATTTTATCCCGTTAGCGAACAATTTTTCTATTTTGTTTTTCATTATTTTAATTCATTTTATAGTGTTATACAACCTTTCCAAGTTTGATAATTAACCGTGCAATAAAAATCATTTCGTAAAAACATCAATCCCAACCCGTCCATCAGATTATCAAATAACGTAAATATTGAATAATTTATAACATTTAAAATTTATTAAACTAAATTTTTTATCTAATTCTAAATTAAATAATTTGTGTACTAATTTATTTTATTTACATTTACCACTTGATTTAATAATTTAATCATACTTATGAAATATATATCATATATATATATATTATAGGATTTCCATTTTCGTTTTATTGATGAATATTTGTTTTAGTATTTTCACAATTAATAGTATTTTTTTAAAAAATTGAAGAAAATGAAATATATGAGATATTTATTTCAGATTATGTTATAATCTCAACCCGTTCAACTGAAACAAATATTAATCCGAACCCGTTAATTATATAATCGAATAATATAAATATTGAATAATTTTTATGTTTGTTTTTTATTAAACTGAAAATATATCAATTTAATTTCTAATATGAAATGAATGCAGTTTCACATTTATAAAAATAAAATAATTAATCCATTAGTTTAATATGTTATGTATCAAATATTCATTTCTAAACTAAAGATATATATTAAAATTTACTAAATATATCTATATATTACGAAATCGAATATTAAAATTATTTATATATAGTCAAATCTTGTTGCATAATTTGTTTTTCATAATATCTAAAATCCATATTTTTAAAAGGAAGTTTCCATTTTGTTTGATTTAAAAAGATATCATCTGATTTGGTTTTGATTTAGTTTTGATTTATTTTTGATTTAAATTTTAAACATAATGAGTAACATAATTAATACCTAATGAATTGGTCCAAGGGTCCAAACAACCTTGTTTAGGTAGATGTATCCTCCCTTAATAATATAGATGATTTTGATTAGTTACTTATACCTTTTATTCCTTGCACTTTTTTTACTAATCATTTTAAGACAGCATACATAAATTAAGAAAATATTTAATATTTTATTCTTTTAAAATAAAAAATATCATTAATTATATACCTAAAAACAATTTATCCAGTGATAAAACGAACTGCAGAATACAAATAGTCATAAAACACTAGAATTTAATAAATTCTATATTGAAAATTAAAAACGTTATTTAGTTTGAAAATCATTTTCCAAAACGTCAAAAACAAAAAAAAAGAGTATCATACGATACGATTCTGACATTACATTATCTTAATTAGTTGTGTAAACATAAATTTAGTTTTATCAACAATTACATGGAAGAAAAACAATCTAACAGATAAAAAAAAAAAAAAAAGACAAACACGAATATAGAAGAAGAAAAAAAAAGGATAATTAAGAAATGGAAAGGGTAGATGAGGGTTAAAGGTTCCATGCATGTTTGAGGCATATAGCCATTTAAGAAACCAGCCTAAGGGTAGTTATTAGTCTGATTTTAACAGTTTTCCGGAATAAGGCCTAATGCAGTGGGTTTCCCAATTTGCTCTCAGGGCCGAGTCTGGCTCCCACCATTGGCAAAGCTCGTGAGCTGTTTTAAACACAGTCTTGTTTACAGTCATATTGGCTGATTGAAGAACGTGAAAAGGGTCGGTTGACAAATCCGACGATGATGATTTCCCTCTTCTTCCGAACAATATACTCCTAAGTGAGATTCCATCACCGCTTGCTCCGATCTGAGACATGATCGCTTTGTGTTGAAAGTAACCAATGTATTCTGAACAGATTGGATCTGCTGCGTTCACATATAAATGAGGTATCCATGATGCTGTTTTCGTAAAGTCTTTTCGAACCTGTAATAGTTAAAGATCAAAATATCAAGAGAAGACTTATATAGTTTCTTGTAAGAAAAGCAACATTAAAACTAGTAGTGGATATTATAAAATTACCTGTAGACCCTTGAAGACCATGGCTTTGATGATACTCCCGGTGGTTCGAAGCACATCTTTAAGAATTTTGTTGTTTAGTAGCTGCTCTAGAGGAATAGAAGAGATGGGAGGGTTAAATATGTAAGCCTCGAGGAGGAATTCAGATTTTATCAAGGACTTTCCGGCCATCAACGCTAAGGCGGCTCCCAAAGAGTGTCCAACGAGCCAGATAGTTGGAGGTTCCGGGTGTTTGACCACCATGTTTTTAACTGCTTTTACAGCGTGCTTACTCCTACTGCCTCTATGGAGGCTGTTTAAGCCGCATAGGAGGTCAAGTTTCACATCACATATCCTAGTTATTCGAGATAGGTTTGTACCGCGGAACGCAATCACATAACGTGGAGGTGATCCCAAATCAGGGGTATTTTGGTAAAGGTTGTAGAGCTCGTATTTGAATATGGCACCGTATATGGAGCTGTCTTTAGAGTCGATCAAGGGCTCGAGTAAAGTGAAGTGGAAAAATTCCCACCAAGGCTTGGCTAGTGATTCAGGACCTACTCTTTCCTTTTGCCTGTCTCGTTCCAATGTGTACACTCCTTGTACCAAACTTGATGCCACTGCAGTTCGATGGTACGAATCGGTCCTATTTGAAAAGAAAAAAACAAAAAGCTATTATCCAACAGTTCCAATAGCAGTTAACATGAAGGGAAGAGAAATTGACATGATATCTATACATGCAATACCACAATTTTTAGCAGTTTTAAAACTGCTAAAAAGTAAAATGTTACCAGTCAATAGAGGTAAGATGAAAGGGGCCAGAAATGCTGAAGGTTTCACTATTTGGGTTAGTGGCTCCTCCTCCCATTTTTCTTCTTGATCCTATAACACTTCCAATTAGTAATCAGACAAATCTAAAGTTAATGGTGAATAACAAAGTGCAAATGTACTACAAATTTTGGGGTTCTACTGATTATATTTTTTTCTTCAGGACTGTTCTACAAGAGAGGATTAACAGTGTCACCGTCCTAACAGCTACTCCCAATCTAGTATGAAATGAGGTTTTGATTTTTTTTGTTTTACTAGTATATATTATCTTACGTTTGGATTTGCATAGTACTAAAAAGATATGATATTACAAGATGTTATATTTTATGTTTTAGTTAAAAAGATTTTAACTCAAAAAAATTCCAACAAAATAGATAAACTAAATTAGTTGGTTTGTTAAAAAAAAAATCGATTTTAAATTATATTAATTCTAATAGTATTTTAAAGGATGCTATATTAAAAAGGACTAATTAATTATAGGGTAAAAGAACTTTTTAAAAAATTCCCAATATTATGAGACCATATTTATTATTTATGTGTTTTTTCAAACAATATTTAAAGATACATTGTGATGACTATCAATCATTCTTTACAAATGCATAGGTTTTTTCATTAAGAAAAAAATTGGTAAAAATAAGGAAACAAAACATACACTTTTCCCTTGTCTTACAGGTCAACCAGAATCGAGTTTGATCGTATCTGATGATGTAAACTAAAGAGTTCTTCTGTTTTTGTTTTTGTGTTACATTCATGAGGTACAACATCTTGCTATTTATAAGATGCTAAAAGCAAGATGACTTTTTGGATCCAAGACACAAGAATTACTGACTGTAGACCGTATTGACTGCTTCTTTATTTACAAATTGACAAAATTTCTACAAATTAGCAATAAAAAACATACAGTAATAAGAAGTGTGAATCGGTACATCGATTGAATTAGTCTCTGAGACCGTGTAATACTCTTTCAATTTTTCAAATCCCCTATATATTAATTGAGAAGACGGAGAGAGAAAATTAAGACACGTGTCTCACTCAGAATAATTTTAGGGAAATCTAACCAATGAAATAATTACATTCAGACACGTCAACAAAAAATTAATATACTTTTTAATACATTGAAATATAGATATTCCATTAGATTTTTTCTCTCTTTTATGGTATCATTAAATTCAAACATTTAGAAACATTAAATTCATGTTTTATTTGAACTACGTTATTAAATTGAATATAAAAATATTTATATACTTTTTTGATAGAAATTTAAATATTAGAAACTTCATAAATTGTGAAAATATTAGAATTATTTTAAATTTATCAAAATTATAATATTATAAATATTTTTATTTTAATAAAATTATATTATGTTTGATGATATATTGCTATTGTTTATTAGATTATATATTCTTTTGAGTATTATACTTATAGATAGTATATTAGCAAAAAAAAACTTTGACTACTATGATACTATGATAACAGTTTATATAATAATCAAATATAAATCATATATTTTACCCGCACAAGGTGCGGGGTATCATCTAGTCATATATAAAGGAAAAGAAGCCTTCTTATTATTTTTCCAACATCATCAAACCTATCTAAAAAGAATTACAATACAAAGTTTTCCCTATATAAATTTTAATCTAATAATTTATAAATTATTATATAGAACTAATCTTTAATCATGTGTTATATTTCTGAAAATATTATCAAAAATTAATAAAAAAATATATTAGAAGTTCACTAAAAGTAAGTTATATTTAATATATATACAATTAAAAATTATGGATAATATCATATAGCTAATCCCATATTATCATGTAAATATTATTTATCAAAAATATAATTATATCATAGAGTTATTATATTTCTTTTATATTTTTATCTTATTTTAATTAAAAAGAATAAACACATCATTTATGCAATTGAAAAGATTAAATTTCTTTTGGCATGTATATGTTATAGTTCGAAATTTTAAATACGATTATAAATTATGAGAAATCGTAAAATCCAAGTAAATTATTAGTTTACTCATGATTTTTTATACATATATAATACTATAATTAATAATTTAACCTGATATAAAATAAAAAATATTATAAATTATTTTACATTTATATTATTTGATTGTATGTTGTGATAGGTTATGATTGTTTTAAAGGTTATTCAATTATATTTTGATTATGAAAACATTAAAACAACATAGATTACTCAATATATAACATCTGTTACTCCAAAAACTACAAAATAGGATTCACAGCACTTTTATAATAATTACTTTTTAAAATTAAATTATAAAAAATTATCTCAAAAAAGCGTGAGTTCAAACCTAATAACACATTAATTATTTCAAATAATTTTCAAACATAATAGAAAGAACAAAAGAAATGAAGAACCTTAATACAAATTTAAAAAAGCATAATTTACTAACAACAACTTTAACTAACTAAATGTCACTGAAAGAATTATGTGGAGTTTTAAGGCCAAGATCTATATATCCACTTAAAATCTATATTTTCTCTCAAACAGAAATCAAATTATGAGTTTTGGAAATCTCAACCTTTGATAGGTTTCAGGAAGAGCTACCACATTGATCAAGTGAAAAGTTTAGAAAAAAAAAGAGATTAAAAGATTCATATAATTTTTTCCTTATAAATTATACGCTATGATTTATTATGACATGCACTAAGATTTTCTAACGTTGTAATACAATATACACTGTGCTATATATTAACGTTGGATTAGTGAAAATGAGAGCCCAAACAATCATTATCTCTTTAAAAGTGCCTTTCCGAATTACCAAAACAAATTTGATTTTTTAGTTTTATATTTCAGGTCAACGATATTATACTTCATCCAAATCCATATTCATGTCACGTCAAAAGACGCTGACGAATCAAAGTTTAAACGAAAAAAATGTCAAATCTATATCAACGACATATCGTTACTTCTCAAAAAGTAATAAATGTCTTTCACATCTTGGTTTCTTATAATTAAAACTTCAAAGTGACAGTATTATTCAGTTGGTATATTATATTCACTTTCTTATTCCAGTTGACGTTATCTGTACATATTCATGAACATCACTCTTTTTAGTTTGAAGAAATCAAAACATCTTTAAAACTTGATTCAACTTATTCAAATCCAAGTGGTACGAAAATAAAATTTTATATATACGCTATACCTCCCTATTTAATAGTTTTTAAAGGACTTTCGAACTTTGAGTGTACATACACACACATACATACACAGATGTATATGATAAATTTGTAAGTCATGTGAACAAATATTAAATAGTTTTCTTAGCTTTGTTAGTTATGTTTTCATCTTTCTTTCACCATTAAGAACGAATTTTTACAAATAATTTTTCCAACCCCCGATTCTAAGGGTCCGAATGGTAACTGCGGTTCTTGTACAAAAAGCGGTGCGGAATTGAAGTGTGGTACGGTACAACTGCGGTTCATGCGGTTTGCGGGACAAGTGCAGATTTAATAGAAAAAGATAGTGCGGTTTTGAAAAAAAGTAGTGCGGTTTTGATTGAAAAATAATGTAAAATAAACATACTAATATTGTTAGAAAATAATTTTATTTGCTTAATGATAATTTCATAAGTTTTTTAATAATTTTAAAAATTACTAATTTAAAATAAAAATAAATTATTATAAAATATTGTAAGTAAAGTGTTAAATAACAAATTTGATTTATGTAGTAAAATTGAGCAATAAAATATTATTTGTAGGTATACATAATTCAGATCATATGTAAAAAATATATAAGATATTTTTCAAAACTAAAACATATTGTACTCGATATAAAGTTATTTATTAGATTATATTACTCATTCTGTTTCAAAATAATTGTCATTCTAGTATTTTTTATTATTTCAAAATAAGTGTCATTCTACATTTGCAATATATTTTTTTCATATACAATCTCTTTCCTACGTTTGGAAGGATAAACCGAACAAAACCGAAAACCGAAACTGAACATATATCTGAAATACCTGAAATACAGTTATACACTTAATCAGTTTTTATATTATTTTTATAAATTTTGGATATCCAAACTGAACCGAACCCAAAAAAAAAAATCAATCCAAACCCGAACCAAAATTCTTAAATATTCGAATCCAAAAATCCGAACTGAATCCAAATGGGGTATCTGAACGTTCATGCCTACTGCTCAATCAAAGAAAAATCTATAGTATTTTGAAGTATAGAAGTTGTGTGAATGAATAATAGTATACTGTACCGTTCTTACATATTTATTTAAAGTTTTTGAAAAAAATATTATCGAATTCGAAGTGCGGTATTCTAATGTTTAGACCAAAATTAACACTTTGAAAACCGCACACGGTTTTGCTTTTTTTTTCTCTTTCCAAAATCATAAACCTTTTAAACATTTTCTGATTGGTGACTTAATGCGAAGTAAACGTTTCCATTCAATACCTAAGAGCCAATCTTCTCTCTTCAAATCATACTTAACTCACTAAATAGCAGATTGGGTCTCGAATTGACTAAACCTAAACGCAACTTTTACTTTTCCTTCCATAAAATCCAGCTACCCGACCAATTACATTAATAGTATTTTTTTACGCAAGTGTCGAAGAGTTTCTGAAAGACAGGCCACTTTACTATCCATGATAACAATATAGTGATATACTAAAGATCGAAAGGTACAAGTACTTAGTTTGACCGTCAGTGATCGGCTCATCGATCATATATATGCATGCTGCCATGCTGGTGAGTTGGTTCTTCCACGATAAGTAAATTCAACTCTTCACTAAATCTTACATATTTACCTCAAACAGCTTTATTTACGATGTGTAGAGCATTTTTAACTACAGTTACAAATTCGTAAAGAAAATTTGGCACATATCATTACAAGGTAGTGACTCTCATTATTATTGATATAATTATGCTTATACGTACGGGTATACACTTAAAAAGTTAAGATGCGTTCACACACCTTTTGCGTATTGAATATGTATACATGCACGTACGTTATATATATATGAATATTATTCCTTTGATTTTTTCATGTGGAAAATGACATTTTGAGTTCGGTTACTTGCACGTTAATTATTTATCTGATTTATCTATTCTTCATGCTTTATCAAACCATTTTTTTTTCTTTTTCTTGCATGGATGCAACATACCGAGTCAAATCAAATGACAGCCTCTTCACAAAATTAAGAGACGCTCTTTCTCTAATTAAGACAACTATATATGTACATTAATTATCTTTTTTTGGTAAACATATACATTAATTTTAACATTTAACACTCTCTTTTTCTCTTCTTAACATTCTAAATTATCTTCTATCTTTTCTAATAATTGAACATCTACACAAGTTTTAAAAACTACAATACAACAATGGTTTTATGTTGTAAAGTTCATTTAAACCAACAAAAACAAAAAATTGCATCAAATCAAGAAAGAGAACATTCAGAAAAGATACAGCCCATCATAACGATTTTCACCAAACCGCAAATTCAAAAACATAGACAACAAACACAGCGTGGAAGAAAAACAAAAATCCAAGTAATTAACCAAAAAGGTTGTATGTTTCTTAAATGGTATAGAATCACAGACAAAAACATAATTTCTTCAGCGTGTTATGTGACGGAATCGATGGATGTTTTCTTTTCCCAATCATCTCGTGGCAATCAATCTTGTTGAACTCTGGCTTTGGGTTTTCATCTTGGCAACAAGAAACGCCGCCGTTTAATCCTTGGCAACATCCTTCAGCGAATTTCTCAACTACAGGGGTTACCGCTTGGCAGCACTCTCTGTTCATGCTCTTATAAAATTCATTTAAACCAAATATTTTTTTTAGTTAAAGGGCCAAAACAATTGCATCAAAGACACGGCCCATCATCATGATGTTCCACTTCCGTATCCTTAATCCCATAGAATCAAACTTATGCAGTAGTATGGTGGCAATCTAAAACAAACTTATATTTGAATCAAATATGCAAGTAAAAATATTAGCATTATATAAAGTAAATAATACTAGGAAATGTTAGAATAAACAACTACTTCTATTCACGTTAATCATATTTATTGGTAGAGTAAGATAATATGGAGCCAAGGAAATAGATTCCCCCTGAATCGAAAAGGTTGAGATACATCTTATATATAACCTTCAACAAGATTACTTAGAGATTATGATACATATATTCATATCATGGTTCACATGTTGAAAAACCAAATTAGCATATATCATTGAATCTTGTGACTGTTGATGATGATGATGCATGATTAAGGTGGAATATACTTATACCTATCATGCCACTTGTCTCTGTTGGTATTGAGGATCTTCTTGCCATTGGAACCCCACTGACCCCATTTTTATTTCGATCTCTTTTTCTGATTGATTCTGAAGATTGTATCAAAATCCTGAATTGTGTGACACTCTCTATTTATAATATTTTTACTTTACCTTAAATTTATTTTCTAATTTCGGTCATTTGCGTAGATGAACAGAACATCATCTACTAGAACTCTTCTTGATTTGAGTAATGTTGAGAGTCATCTACATGTCTTCTTCTACTCATCAATGTTCGTATTTAATTTGTAATTGCATCAATTTGCATTTAAGCTCAACCGATCATTAACATGAAATATACTGTACAATTGATCGACAAAACTCAAACAATAGCGAACCATACCATTCAAATAATAGTTTTATTAAAAAGCCAAAAAAAATTGCATCAAATCAAGAAAGAGATCATTCAGAAAAAAAACAGCCCATCATCACGATTTTCACCAAACCGCAAATTCAAAAACATAGACAACAAGCACAGCATGGAAGAAAAACAAAAGTCCAAGTAACCAAAAAGTTTATATGTTTCTTAAATGGTATAGAATCACAGACAAAAACATAATGTCTCCAGTGTGTTATGTGACATAATCAATGGATGTTCTCTTTTCCCAATCGTCTCGTGGCAATCAATCTCCAAACAAAAACTTCTATTTGAATCAAATAGGTAAGTAAGAAGCGTAACGTTAGGTTCCCTTATCCTGACCTCTTGAAAATAGTATAACCAATCATCGCTATAGTTGCAACGGCACCAACCACGGCTGCTCCGATATAGAACTCTTCTTTGTCAAGAGGCTGCAACCATATGGCACACTTCCCTTCTTTCTTGATTGGCTCTGCCTTCGGGTTTTCATCTTGGCAACAAGAAACGCCGCCGTTTGAACCTTGGCAACATCCTCCTGCGAAGTTCTCAACTACAGGGTTACCGTTTGGCACCACTCTCTGTTCATGCTCTTTCTCAGGTGCACCTCCAGGTAAGCCCATTTGTCCCCTGAAGCAGCAAACGTTACTTATATGAATGTAAACCAAACCAAGAACTCAGGAGTTTGAAACCCAAACCTCCATATCCTTTGAATGATTTCTCCTTTTGCAATATGCTGGTCAAGCAATTCAGGGACATCATCAGGAGTTACATAACCATACCTGCATTTAAAGTAATCATGTGATGCATAAACCTACTAAAACATTCTCAGTTTCTTTTCTTTTGATCCAAAGATTTACTTACCAGTTCCCAGTAATCTTTCCAGCTGAATCAGGACTGAAGATGATTATATTACCAGCATACTTGTGCTGTCCGACGTGAGAGCATCGCCTGAGAGAGATTTGGTCTGAAAGTCCACGAGAGCCAATCTCCTGCTCGAACCTCTTCAAGATGACTGGTCCACAAACGCCACATCTCTTGTCTCGACTAGCGTGAGTACACACGAACACAAACGTTCCAGATAAGTTTTCCTCTCTCCCTAATCTCCATGGCTTCCCATTTACAAGCACATCTTCAAAGAAACCTTCCACTTCCGTATCCTTAATTCCCCTAGAATCAAACTTTTCCACTTTAATAACTGAGAGATATACTATTCTAAAATTAGTTTATGATATGTAAAATAAGAGTCAATCATGTTCTAGTCAACTATTATTCCCAAAGAACAAAAAACGGTAAGAATCAAAACATAGAAGAGGAAGAACTCACTTGTATCTGACCATATCTGGAAAAATCAACACATCTCCATCGGATCCACCACCTTCGCACACATTCAGCTTCGTCTATACAAAAGATTAAAACGTCAAGAAAAGAGTAAAATTAAAAGATGTTGGATGTTAAGACAATAGCGAACATCTAATGTTTTGTAATACCTGAACAAGGAGATCGGCTTTGCGATCCTTGAGCAACGTGGCGAAACGCTGAGGCAAACCTTCCTCTTCGACGTGCGAGAGCCAAGCTTCAGGAGTCTTGTAGAGTACGAAAACATGGCGACCGTACGAAGTGATGGAGTTAGCGATGTTCGTGCTGTACATCTCCGGCCGCTTAAACCCGAACTCCGTGTCTTCCGACGCCGGAACGGTGCTCAGATTCTCAACACTCGCCATCTCTCGACGATGAGTAGAATACAACTTGTTGTTTCTCTAGGGTTTTGCAGAAGCAAAGAGACAAAGAGAGAGAGATTGAAGAAAGCTTGATTCGAAAATGGAGAGGAAGCAGTGCAACTTCGACTATTTTATTTTTATTTGCGATCCTCCAAACACGTCTTGAGGCGCGCACACGAATACGGGTCCCACATTTATGTGATATGACATGTCGGTGACGTAAACTCAAGCTCACAGACGGATACATACATATCGATTCGTCCGTCATATTGTTGTTCAGTGACAAACCGTTGCTGTAGTTGAACTAAGCCACGTTGGTCAACGGTATTCAAAAATTAAGATCCGATCACACGTCGTATTATATCATTTTCTTGCAAGCTAATTGCCTAATGATGACGTAAAACATCTATTAGTATTTTATCTTTTTTAACTCTGGTGATAATATAAATAAATCATAAATTATCAAGACATGTGAAGAAGATTAAAAATTAACGCATTTGGTATAAATTCTTAGCTACATACATTGCTTAATCGTATAGTTTACAATGAACTCGTCAATTCACCTTACAATTTTTTACTTAAACCCAAGGTTGACAAGATATATGTGTTGATCGACGTGTGACAAACAACATCTGATGACCTGATCTTGAGCTGAACCGTGTTGGTTAAGCTGATCTAGCAATGGAATCAATTAGAATTCGGTTTTGGTTTAATTAGTCATGGTACAGTTGGTTCAAAATGTATCGGTTTAGAGTGAAAAAGGCTGAGACATAATTAGAAACAAGCTCTTGATGAAGGCAACACTGTGTTTTACCATTACCATGATTATGATGACAATGATCCATCATCTTACACAGGTTCTTTTATTACAATAATGTTCTGAACTAAAAAAAAAGGGGATCAAGAATTTTGGAGCAAATTGTCGAAATAAAGGTTTAAGACGTATCTAGCGGCGGAGAGAACATCAAGCCGCCTCTCGCTCGGCTCGTACTTACCTTTCCGGAGCTGATACCGATGAGTCACCGCCGAGATTGTGTACGTTTGACCTTCGATCATCACGTTCTCACCGCACTGCAGATTCTGCAAACCAAAGCTTTTTCATTTTTCATCAAAAACCAAATCAATTCGAGTTTGTAAGGTAAAGTCATTTTCTAATTTGAGACTCACATGAGGAAGGCAACGAACGCCAAGAGACTTAGGTGGAGGAGTGATTTCGATGACTTTGTAAGGATAATTGCTTTGGTCTCTTCCTTTTTCTTTCTTTCTGCAGTTTACCTTCAACCTCCTCTCTACCTGCAAAATTCATTTCAACAAAAGAAAAAGAAAAACTAATAATCAGAAAGACGATCAAGAAGAAGGATTAATTTGCGATGAAATTCGCTATAAAAATCGTTACTTTTCCGATGCAGACAATGTTTGACGCAAGTGTTGCCATTTCCGGAAATCGGATTCTCAAATTCAGAACCAGAAAATAAAATGCCTGTTAGCAGATTTTCCCGGAATTTTGATATGAAACAGAGAGAGAGAAGTAAAACAGATCCGATTGGTGAAAACAGATCCGATTGGTGAAAATTTCGAGAAAAAACTTATAAAACTTTCTCTGAATCGTGAAAATGGAACACGAAAAAAAAGAGAGGAAGATATTTTTTGGTCAATTTGTGGTTCTCACTTGAGAGAGAAGAAGACGACAAGCAAACCTTCGGACATACATAGAGGGTTCTCCACACGCAAAAGTAAGCGACAGTACAGAAAAGAGTCACAGGACAC
>VHIU01000234.1:0-60280 GCA_010577795.1 Isatis tinctoria | reverse complement strand
AAAAATTATTTAAAACGATATATAATATTTTTTTGTCAAATTGTGTATTCTATAAAATGAAAAAATGATATTGAAAATTTCAATGAATGTTTTTATTTTTCTCATTTTAAAAGTTTTGATTTTTTTTTTTAAATTGAAACTGAAATGTTAAAAAAAAATCTTTGGTAGCAGCAGTCTCACAAGCCAAAATGGTCAAAACCCATCCTCTAGTAACACTTGATAAGGTCAACATACAAAGCAGGAATAAAATCTCAATTATTTAGAGACTTCAAGAATGAATCTATTTTATGCCCCTTATTCCATATTTGTGTTTAACTTTAAAGATTCTCGCGTACACACGTTATCAAAGAATGATCGATTAAGAAATGTTCTTCTCCTGCTAAGTATTAGAGTGAATATTCTCTTAAATATTTGTATAAAATCTTTGTCTATATTTAGTCTTCCGGAGTAAATCCATTTTATGTTACGCCCCTTGTTCTGTATCATGTATTTAGTTTAAAGATTCCCCATAGTACACACGTTATAAAAAAAATAATCAATAGAGAAATTATTTCCGGGGGATTCCAAACTTTTACAAAATATATTTAAGGATCAGAAATTTCTAGAAAAAGAAAATTGAAAATAAAATTTGTTGACTTGCTGCATTGAATAAGCGGTCATAATAATAGATGTCATGTTCTATTTATTTAGTCTTAGTAAATATTATTATTAGAAATTCTTGAAAAAAAAATTAAAACTCCCAGTTTAACCGATTTAACTTGGTGATCTTATGAACCAATATGGTTTTAAAGACAATTGTAAACGCATTCGCATACCGGTAGTCTGCGTGGAAACTGTTTGCAAGTTCCAATCCCATTAGCAGTTTTCCTCTTCCAGGTACACGCAGAGGTACAAAGGCTACTCTCACAGGCTCCTGTAGACCGTAGTAATCATACATCCTGTTCCTTTTGGTCTTTTTGAACATAGATATTTTTGATAGTCTTTAATGTCACGTGATGTTAGAGCATGATTATTGGGGATTCTAAAAGAAAGGTTCTACAAAAAAAAACATACTATAAAATATTGTAATTTTTTTTTTTATCATATGAGGTTCTAAAAAACCTTGGAACACTCACCCAAAACCTAATATTTTATTATATATAGTTTTGGGAGACACTTTATTTTAGAACTTCCCATTAATGTTGCTCTTAGATCCTCATGACACTTTTTTCCTCCTTGTGCTTCCTTCACCAACAGGCCTATAAAAGTAAATATTAAAAATATGTAACTTCGAAAATTAAATTACGAAATGCAGCAGTGATATATATTAAAGTAAAAAATATGGTAATTTGTGATTTTCGATATTGGAAAATCAAGGATATAGAATATTATATATCACTTCAAAATACGATAATTAATGAATTATGAAAGAAGTACACTAACTTTATGATTAAAAATATATTAATTAATAAATTTTCTTTTTGCCGGTGACTTTTCGTATCGGTTCCTTGACATCCGGAAATCTGATATAACCAAATATATGTCTTTACCAGTGAAAAGAGTAAAATATATGATGAAAACTAAATTGTAGTGCCTCAAAATTTTAAAATATTTTAAAATTTATTATAAAAAAATAATTTAATTGAAACATAGCTTTCATTATTATGGAGAAAAGTTTTACAGAACTGATTTTGCTCATTTCTCCACAAGAAGCATTTAATATATAATATGTTATTTTATAGAATTCTCCGAATAATAATACTAGTACAAATCATGATAATACTTGTACAACGAGAATACATGGTCATATTTAATTTATTTAGTCTTAGTAAATATTATTATTAGAAATTCTTGAAAAAGAAGATCAAAATTTTGGTCAACTCCCAGTTTAACCGATTTAACTTGGTGATTCGATGGACTGATATGGTTTTAAAGACAATTGTAAACACATTCGCATTTCGTCCAATCGTTTGGTTGCTTGCAAGTTCCAATCCCATTAGCAGTTTTCCTCTTCCAGCTACACATAGAGGCACAAGTGCTACTTTCACAGAATGATGTGAATATTTCCACACATTCTAATTCTGGGTTTTGTGAACATCGATATTTACGATATTCACTATAGTCACGTGATACTATATATTCAGAACACCTTTTTTGTCCTTGTGTTTCCTTCACCAACAAACCTATTAAAATAAATATTAAAAGTATATAAGTTCGAAAATTAAATTAAGAAATGCAGCAGTGATATATATTAAAATAAAAATATGATAATTTGTGATTTTCGATATAGAAAAATCAAAGATATAAAATAAGATAATTGATCATTTATGAAAGAAGTTTTATTTTGTGATAAAAATGTATTAGCTAATTAATTTTAACTTTTTGTGTAATGAAATTTTATTTTTGTCAGTGACTGTTCGAATCGGTTCCTCAACATCTGGAAAGCTGGTATAACCAATCATTTTTTTGTGTTTAAAATATTTAATTAATGAATTTTTTGGATACTTTTAAAGTAAATTTTTTAATAAATATTAGTTAAATCAAAATAATATGTATTTTAAAATGAAAATTAGAAGTGGTTGTTCGAGCAAACCTCCCCACTATTTTTATAGGATTCTATTCTAAACATAAAAGATAGCATAAGCAATTGGAGATGGTCTAATGAAAATAATTATATAGAAAATTATTTTATAATATTATATAATTTTGCATGAAAAGCTAAAAACTTTTAATTTTCTTTAAATAAATATAAAAATAAATTTTAAAATAAATTTTAAAATATATTTCTGTACATGAAAATAGTGAAATATATGATGGAAAATAAATTGTAGCACCTCAAATTTTCAAAATATTCTGAAAATTTATTATAAAGATATAATTTAATTGAAACATAGCTGTCATTATTATGGAGAAAAAACTTTACAGATCTGGTTTTGCTCATTTTTCCACAAGATGTATTTAGCTTTTACATTTGTCTTTATAATATTATAATTAGTAATTTAATCTGTTGCCAACGTAACAGAATCTGTTGAAATGTTTTCATTATCACTTTAGGAATTGGTTTTGTGTTTTAGTTATTTATCTCTTTATTTTTAGTTTACATAAGTTAAGAGTTGAATCTTTCCTATTTACTTTAAGTGCCAGTTACAAATTTTCATTTTTCTAATAGGGTTAATTTATGGGATTAGGCATAAGCTATTTGTAGACATTTTTCTATTCAGTTTTTGAAGTTATAATAATAGTTAACTAGATGATAGCCCGCATCCTGTGCGGATATAATATTTGGTATATAGATTTTATCATAGTAGCCAAGTTTTTTTTATGGCTAATATACAACTGCTAATATACTATTTGTAGTTGTTTGTTGTATGAATTTTTTTTTTTGATGTTAGAAGAATTTTATGATGTGAGATTATATATTGTGTTGATTGGTGTTTGAATAATTGTATTTGTGTGTATTAATTTTTGTGTTTGTATAGTAGGTTAAAAGTTGTAAATATTTTTATATTGGTTGATTATATGTTTTTTTGTTTAATATTTTTTGAAATATAATCAAAGAATTTTTTTATAGTTGAATAACTATTTTTAAATATGAAATATTTAAAATTTTGAGAATTAAATTGACATATGTTTAATTTTCACCAAAATATAGACCTAAAACAAATAAAACCCATTAAATTTAACCAAAAGTAATTAGAAAAAAAAAACTCGATATATGTAAATGGGTTGTAATTTGTTTTTTTATAACTATTTTCATAAAAATAGTTATAAATTATAAAAGTCTTAAGATTTTTATAATTTTTACGAATGATAGTTAATTTAATATCTCTTCATTTGTAAAAAAAACATTTGATATATAAAAACAATATAAGAGAAGAAAACATAAGCGCATTAGACATGCCCATTAAAGATGAGTTTTTAAATGACATGTACAAAATAAAGATTCTGATTGGTTGTTAATCCTTAATTTAATCTCTTTGAGACATGTAGCAAAACGTCTTCTCAATTAATATATAGGGGATATATAACTAAACAGTTATTTGTTTGGTGCTTTTGTCTAAAACAAAACAATTGTAGACAATTAGTTTTTTTTTTATATTTATTTGGCGAGGATTTCAAAAAATAAATGGTTGAACTTCGTATTATATGGTTCTATAATCAAAAAAATTATCGGTACATATATCTAATTCTGATGTATAGTTGACAAAACATAGCTGGGCTGATCTTTTATGGAATCATATGTTCTTAACAATGGATCTACTTTTGAATGATTACATGCAGTATAAACTCTTTAAATTTCTTACTTGATAAATTAATCTTGTGTCAGATTGGTTAAATATATAACACAGGTTGGTTTAAATTCTATAAGATAACAAATTTAATATATATATATAAATATAATCCTATTAAAATTATAAATTAATAATTCCTGTATTTTAAATAGTATATGAACATAGCTAAAACAACAACTTACCAAAATATGATTTTTTATTGTTATTAGATCAAAGTTTTAGGTGATTTCTTATATAATTACATTAAACATTAGATATACAATTAAGACTATATATCCTCAGCAAAGAGCTAGGAGGGAGACAAAGCGACATTTTTTTTATTTTAATCAATATATAAATATGTAAGAGAAAGTATTTTTCTTATTTCAATAAACTAATATTTTAGATATATAAAATTTAAAATAAAAATATTGTTTTCATAAATAATTCAATAAATTAATAAAATGGCAATTCTAAAAATAGCACGCTTTCATGTTTTTGTCAGAAAATAGCACACCAGAGTGAAAATGACAAAAATAGCATTCATTAAAAAGGAAAAAGACTATTATACTTTTACTTTTTATATGTTTCTTCTCAATCCTGTAACCCTAAATCCTAAAATCCAAAATTTAAACCATAATTAAAGACTTAATTATGAACCCAAATTCATTACTTTAATTGTCTTTAAACCATTTAACGAATGTTATTTTCGTTATTTTCACCATGATGTGCTATGTTCTGATAAAAACATCAAAATTTTTATATTATTAATTAATAGAATTTTTACTGTATTTATAAACGATTAACAATTTAAATATAAATACATACCTATAACCAGAACTGTGAAGATAATTAGCATGGTGAGTGAAAGTTGAAATGGCTTATGCATTTCATATGTTGTGCACGAATCAGATGATGTTTGTTTCTGTTTTTGGTTATGGTTATGAAAGCAAATTGATGATATTCTAAAATTGAGAAAACAAATCAGCAAATGTATACAAATATATACATAGATATATCCTATTTTTGGTACATCTAATTTAAGTCATTTACTGTTTCAAATTTCGGTTTTCCATTGATTACTGGTTTTTTATATTTGTAGGATGTTCACAATTATATAATTAAATTTAAATAGCACATTTTAATTGGTGATTAAATTGCAGTAAAAAAATGGTGATTATCCAAAAGACAAGAAGTAAAATTGTATCTGTTATTATATTAGAGCATCCGTTATTTTATTCCTAGTCTCAGCCGGTTATACTTGCATAATAGATGCAAACTGCAAATAGTTCACCGTGACAAAAAGAAAAACTAACATCTTATTAAGCAATAATTTCCAAGCTAAGCTTGTTGATTTCCGTCTTTCACGGTCTTTCCCATTTGGAAGTCAAACTCATGTCTAGACCATAGTCATTAGTCACAGTAACTCATGGGTACATTGATCATGAGTAAACCTCAATCTCTTCTCTCAACAACGTTATTGAATAATTGATTTCTTGTTAAAATCTTTAACATTGTGGGTTTCTCTTTCTTTAATTTTTAGGTACTATAAAACTAATTGGTTGACGGATGTGAAGAAACCTGCAACTCAAAGACGTCTCGGTGATCTCTGCAACAAACGATTCCAACACAAACCACCAACACTCGCTTGAACAACTTAGAGAAAGAACCAATGCTCACAACACGAACAGAACGAAACAGAGCAAACGAATGAAAGAGTAAGGAGCACACAGCGAGTTGTTAACCCAGTTCACCTCTGTTAACTAAGAGGCTACGTCTAGGCCGGGATCTCACTCCCGGAATCCACTAAATCTCAGAGGTTACAAATAGACAAACCCCTAAGTCCCTTATACAAGATGCTTAGGTTCCAGTTCTATGTAATCCCCCGTTTCCCAAGAACAATACACAAGCTTATACTTTGAAATAAAGTTCTCTCACTCGCCACACCTCTCTCGAATACAACCCACGAAACCTAAACCTTGATGCACCAGGAAGAAGCCAAACTTGTACGGGTTCATCAATGAGCCAACTCGACCTTATCTTCTCGTTGTCATTACCTGACAAAGAGCAGTTCTGCAGCGGCAAACGGCTCCTTCAGCAATGTGGTCCTGCATCTTTGGCGACGTGGCTAATTCTCAGCTGATAGATTTCCCTCCAAGTCTCCTTCCTGTTCAAATTTTTCTTTGTCTTCATATGCTATACTCAACAAACTCCACCTATAGCAATAACAAATCAAGCAATATAAAAAGAGACCAATACCTGAGAGATTGAGAGATGATGATGATGATTTAGTAACTGGATTCCGATCCCGGTTCCTGAGCATTACTACTCAGACTTGACCCTGAGCAGGTTAAGCGCCGCTTGAAACTTGCTCATTGGTAAAATCTTGGTGAAAATATCCACACGATTTGTCTGAGTTGAGATCTTCAGAACATACACAAGCCCATCTGCAATGACATGCTTCGTCCTTTCATGATGGAAATTATTCTTTGACAGGGAGATGGCGCTCTGAGAATCACAGAATATCTCGACACAGCCTTGCTCGTCTCCTTAAGAATTCCTCTGAGCCACAATGCTTCTTTCATAGCATCAGTTAAGGCCATATATTCCGCTTCTGTTGTTGAGAGAGCCACAACTTTCTGCAATGAAAACTTCCAGCTTATAACATTGCCTCCAAGTGTGAAGACAATACCACTTGTGGACCTTCTCCGATATAAATCAGCTGCGTAGTCTGAGTCGCAGTAACCTTTTAACACAAACTCTGAACTCTTCTTATAACAGAGCTTTGTTCTCATCGCTCCCTTAATGTATCTCAATAACCACTTGACTCCAAGCCAATGGTCTTTAACTGGACAGCTCATGAATCTACTGACTACGCCAATAGGATATGCCAAGTCTGGCCTTGTTCCAATCATCGCGTACATAATGCTTCCTACAGCATTTGAGTATGGTACTGATTTCATGAACTCACTTTCTTCCTTTATCTGAAGTTCTGTTGCTGCACGTAACTTAAGATGAGCACCCAAAGGGGTCACCACCTCCTTAGCTTGGTCCATCTTGTACAATTCCAAAACCTTTCCCAGATAACCTTCTTGAGACAACCATAGCTTACCAGCTGTTCTGTCTCTTGTAATCTCCATTCCAAGAATTTTCTTTGCAGCACCAAAGTCTTTCATCTCGAACTTGTCACTTAACTTCTGTTTCAACTCTGAGACAAACTTCTGATCCTTAGCAGCAATTAACATGTTATCGACATAGATGAGTAGATAGATTTTAGAGCCATCTGAATTCTCTTTGATGTAGGCGCAGCTATCACGAAGGCTCTTCACAAAACCGATTTCTTTCATAGATGTCACAAGCGGTCACAATAATAGATGTCATGTTCTATTTATTTAGTCTTAGCAAATATTATTATTAGAAATTCTTGAAAAATAAAATTAAAATTTTGGTCAACCCTCAGTTTAACCGATTTAACTTGGTGATCTGATGCACTAATATGGTTTTAAAGACAATTGTAAACGCATTCGCATACCGGTAGTTTGCGTTTTGCGAGTGGATACCGTTTGCAAGTTTCAATTCCATTAGCAGTTTTCCTCTTCCATGTACACACAAAGACACAAGAATTACTCTGACAGTCTGCAGAAAGAGAACATGGGTCCTTTGGTCTTTTTGAACATCGATATTTATGATAGTCTTTAATGTCACGTGGTGTTAGATCCTCATGACACATTTTTCCTCATTGTGCTTTCATCACCAACAGACCTATAAAAATAAATATTAAAAATATATAACTTCGAAAATTAAATTAAGAAATGCAGCAGACAGCAGTGATATATATTAAAGTAAATAATATGCTAATTTGTGATTTTCGATATAGAAAAATCAAGAATATAGAATATTATATATCACTCAGAATACGATAATTGATTAATTATGAAAGAAGCAGTGGTGGACCTAGAAATTATTTTAAAGGCGGTCAAAATATTAATCAACCTGAAAAATAATTAATTGAGGTGAAAGAAGGAGTTGAACCTTGGTATTTTCGGGGTGCAATGCATAGATTTTATCAAAAGAGCTACTGATCATTTACTGTTTCTACACACAAATATATTTTTATACACATTTTAGGGGTGTCACATGACACCCCGAGTCTCTTCCTGGGTCCGTCTTTTGAAAGAAGTACACTAACTTTATGACTAAAAATGTATTAGTTAATCAATTTTTTATTTATTTTTTGTAATGAATTTTATTTTTTTTCGGTGACTGTTCGAATCGGTTCTTCAACATCAGGAAACCTGGTATAAGTATAACCAATTTTTTTTTGTGTAAAATATTTAATTAATGAACATATTTATATTTTTAAAGTAAAATAATTTGTACTAAATATTAATTAACTCAAAATAGTATATATTTAAAATGAAAATTAGAAGTGGTTATTCGAGCAAACCTCCCAAATATTTTTATAGGATTCTATTTTAAATACAAAAATTAGCATAAAAAATTGGAAATGGTCTAATGAAAAATAATCTTATAGGAATATGTTTTATAAATATTATATAATTTTGCATGAAAGCTAAAAACTTTCAATTTTCTTTAAACAAATTTAAAAATATAAGTCTTTACAAATTTAAAAATATTAGTCTTTAAAAATATTAGTCTTTTCTTTAAACAAATTTAATAATTAGTATATAATTAAAAAGTTACTTTTTGGGTTTTTTGTCTTAAACAAAAAAAATGGTAGACAACTAGATTTTTTTATATTTATTTGACAAGGATTTGACAAAAAGAAATTGTTGAACTTCCTATTATATGGTTCTATAATTAGAAAATTCTCGGCACATATATCTAATTCTGATGTATATTTGACAAAAAGCATAGTTCGGTTTATCTTTTGTGGAATTATATGTTCCTAACAATGGATCTACTTTTGAATGATTACTTGCAGTATAAACTCTTTAAATTTCTTACTTGATAAATTAATCTTGTGTCAGATTGGTTCAATATATAACGCAGGTTAGTTTAAATTCTATAAGATGATAAATTTAATATAGATATATATAAATTTATAAATATCTAATCATATTAAAATTATAAATTAATAATTTCTGTATTAAATAGTCTATGAACATAATTAAAACAACAACTTACCAAAATATGATTCTTTTATTGTTATTACTTCAAAGTTTTAGGTGATTTCTTATAGAACTACATTAAAAAATAGATTTAGAATTGAGAGTATATATCTCTCGATAAAGAAGAGTGAGACAAAGCAAAAGCTTTTTATTTTAACCAATATATAAATATGTAAGAGAATATATTTTTCTTATTTTGAATATAACAAAATTTTAGATTTTTAAAATTTAAAAGAAACATATTATTTTGATAAATTAATAAAATAACATAGCTTTTAAATAATTATATTAAAGTTTACATATTACATATAACATATTTTAAATATATTATTTTAATATATTCGAATATTCGTGAATGTCTTAATATGTTCGAGGAGATATAAACACCATATCCATGTTATAATCTTTATATAGGACTTTCGAGTATTAGAAAGCTCAAATTGTATTTCTAACCACGCAAATAATCTCTTACACATGTCACATAATAATATTCTTTCACCTCTATAGTGGAATTAGAAGCATTTTTTGGATAATATTTCAAGACATGAGCAAGTAGGACGTGCAAACCAAAGCTCACATTGTTTGGTAATATTACTACCACCTAAGCTTGTAATATTACATGTTTCTTTTGGCCATCCCTTTGTACAGATTATATTGCTATTACCCTTAAACCCATGATATAAAACATATGAGAGAGACACAATATGGATTGCTTTCTTCATGATAAATTGCAACAAAAATGGACGTTTTCACATGGATGTCTTCTCCTATTGATCTACATTGACGAAGAAACACAAAAGTCTTTGAGTTCTCAGTTACTTCAATTTCTCCCTGGGCCATCGGTTTAATCGACTTTTTCGGTTCGGTTTAATCGGTTTTTCGGTTACAGATTAATTGTTCCGAATAGAACCGAAATTTAAATTTCGGTTCGGATCGGTTCGGTTATCGGTTTAATTGGTTCGGCAATCGGTTTAATCGTTTCGATTTCATATGTTTATCTGTGTTCTGAATAAAACCGAATTTATATTACACCTCGGTTTATTCGGTTAATTTTGAAAAAAAAACATTTTCGGTTATTTTGGTTAATTTCAATTTATTTAGTTCGGTTATTTTTTCAATAATAGACATGTGAATGAAAACCAAAAGATATACACTTATGCAGAATGGAAAAATATACACGATCCAAATCAAATCAAATTAGTGTTCTTCTTCTGTTTTTTTTTTTTTTCCAACTCAGTGTTCTTCAAATATTACAAAATCAAATCAAGAAGCAAACAAACACAAATCCATCTCTGAAAACCGAAAGCAAACCCAAATACAATAAGCAAAGCAAACAAAATTAAATCGCAGATCTTCTGCCAATTCCTGTCATAGGACGATCTCATATCTATCTTATGCATCTTATAATTTCAATTAATTACCGGTTCAATGTGTAAACCGATGAAACTATAGTTTGGTTTAACTTTTCATACAGCTTATGTAAGCCTTTTACGGCATATTCAGAAAGTAATCAAAAAGTATTATCCAAATCTCTCTCCCCTTTCTCTCGTTCTTATCTCTTCTTCTTCTCTTCTCATCCCTCTCTATTCTCTTCTCATCTCCGATCTGATCTACTGTCGCACTGGTATCAGAGCTACCGATCATGGAAACCAGACAACAAACGCTATCGGACTTCGGCAAGCAACTCGACGAGCTCCGACTCGCTCAATCGAAACAAGCTGACGAACAGAAGGTCCGTACGGATACTCTCCTCCACGACTGATATGAGGCATTTTTACCTCATTATAACCTTTGTTTTCTAGTTTTTTTCGAGTCGTTTTAGTCTTTATCGAGTCTTTTCAGGTCATTAGGAAGCTTTGGACGAAGTTTGGAGTGATTAGAGCCTTTGGAGCATAAAAGAATCATATTGGAAGAAAAGGAGGTGAATCTGTGAAGAATTACCAATTTCACCTCGGAGCACCTGCTCCCGATTTTTGGAGCACCTGCTCGCACGGCCGGAGTAAAAAAAAGAGAGGTCATTTTGACCTAACCTTAATCACGAAAAAATAAGGAAGCAGCCGTCTAGAAGACTCTATTATATATACTCCCCTTAGTTTTAGGTTTTTTTATCATCTTTTATCTTTGCTTTTGGCTTTTAGATTTTCAATACCTAGAGCTTTCTACTTGTAAGGAGAAGATCTCTGCTACAATTTGGAGAAGATTTCTGAACCCTCGTACTTCTATTTTTAATATCGATTTCATGCATTCTCTTAATTCTTCTGTTATGTTTCTTTCTTCCTCAATTATGTCTGAGTAGATCTCTTAAGTTAGGTTAAGGTTTTCAAAGGAATTCGTGAGCTAGGGTTAAACACAAATAGGATACACAAATCGATTGTCTTCATCTTGGTTGTTCTTATTGCTTGAATCGATTTGGCCAATCTGTTCATGATTTTAGGTTTATCTAGATAGCGAGAGTTGCTAGGTTGCTAGAAGAAACCTTGATGAGCAATTTATTCATTACCTGCGAGAATAGATGTATTGGAGAATTGTGAACAAATCAAACATATTCGTTAAAGCTTATCTGCGATTCTAGTGCCAACGAAAGTTAGGAATTTTAGGTTGCTAGATAAAGATATTAGTGTCACGAGAGTGAATTAATATTATCTTCGTGTTTGAGTTCTGGACTTGTTAATAATTGCCTGAATAAGTTGTTTGACCCTTGCTCTGAATCTCCTGCGAATTGCCTTGACCTAACGCTTGTTTTATTATTGTTTAAAAAACCGATTTGCTTTCATTACTTGCTTGTCACGATTTTGAACCAACTATTATTGGATCTCTTAGCTCTTAATTTAGCTCATTAAATCAAAGTGTGAACTTGGTCTTCGTGGGATCGACCCCTAAGTACTGCTACGAATTGCTGTGCATTTGCAGTAGGAAATAGGGTTTAAAACTCGTGTATCAAGTTTTTGTCACGACCTGCGTTCCGATCTGGAATCAGGCATGAATAAGAGGTTTCTGCAGTTCGAGGCTACGATCAAGCAGTATTTCATCTCTGGATCTGCTTTTCATCAGTCTCAAGCTCAAGGATCTTCTCACACATCCGGTACCACTTCGTCCGCTGGGATCTTAGGCGGCACTCCAGGATCGACCATGCCACCTCCGGGATTTTTCCCACATCCCGAACAACCGGAACCACCCCCTCCACCCAAAGGACTCACTTCTCGTCTCACGAAGGTCACCTTCCCCTCGTTCGACGGTAACAGTGCCAAAACTCGCGACTGAACTTTCCTCTGTGAACAGTTCTTTATGCTGGACAACACACCTCCAGAGCAGAAGGTGCGACTAGAAGCTATGCATATGAAAGGAAAAGCACTCCAATGGCATCATAACTTCATGAAGGACAGGTATGACATCTATCCTTCTTGGCCGGAGTATGCGGGTGCCGTCGCAGCAAGGTTTACAGTTCTATTTGATGATCCGTTGGCTGAACTTGTGAGTTTGAAACAAGGAACTGATTCTGTCGAGGATTACATAGATAAGTTTGATAGACGTTTGTCACGCCTTACACTCTCGGCAGCTCACGCCTTGAACATTTTTCTGACAAACATGAATCAACACTTGGCTTTGCACGTAAGGCAGTTTGTTGTTCTCACGGTGTCTGAGGCAGCGCGCATTGCAAAGCTCCATGAATCAGCTTTGTCTTGTGCACCAGTTAAACAGCAGCGGGCTCCCTTCAGTCCTTATTTGAAGATCAACACCTCGGCTTACAAGCCTGGACAACACTCTCCTCAAACTTCTCCTAGACCGCCTGATACACCTAAGGCGCCATCCAGCCGCCCTTCATTCACACCAAAGGCTCAAGCTGACAAGATGCCTTGGAAGTACTCATCTGAAGAAATGCAAGACAGAAGGAATAAGGGTTTTTGCATGTTCTGCGATGAAGTTTACACTCCCCGCCATCATCTCAAGCACAAGCGTGGCCAGATCTTTGTGTTGACTGGCGACGAGGAGAACTCCGACACCGAGGAGGAGTTGATAGAGTTGACATAAGAGGGTACTCTTGCAGATTCGTCTGAGAAAACACCCACTATTTCCATCAACACCTTGAGCGGTTCCACCAGTTACAACTGTATGCGAGTGGTGGGTTATGTTGGACCAAAAAAGCAGCAGATCCATATTCTCATTGACCCCAGCAGTACGCATAATTTCCTGGATTTGCATAGCGCTAAAGTACTGGGCTGCCAGCTGGAAACCATTAAACCGATGGTGGTGTCTGCCGCTAGTGGAAACTTGGTCACAGGGTTCAAATGTGTACATTTCGAGTGGGGAGTACAAGGCTATGAATTTTCTTCAGAATTCAGGACCCTACCTCTTGATTGTTGTGATCTTGTCCTTGGCGTTCAATGGCTACAACCTTTGGGACCCATCCTCTGGGATTTCTCACACCTTACGATGGAGTTCAACCTCCACGGCCGACGCTATCACCTTTAAGGGGTTACTACAACGGGTTGCAAGATGATTAAAGGGGCACGGCTTGATAAGTTTCTCCTTCAACGGCCGCAGATTGCTATGCTTTAACTCAGAGAGGTAACAAACTCGAGTTCTATGGATAATTCACTAACTCCAGAGTCCTTGTTTTCCCACATCTCTGCAGGTGGAACAGAGGGTACTTGTAATGCAGATATACAAACGCTCCTCGCTGAGTATGCAGATCAATTTGCAGAACCGTCTTCATTGCCCCCTTTTCGTGAAGGGTTTGATCACCAAATTCCGTTGGAGACCGGTTCCAACCCGATCAATCAGCGTCCCTAACGCTATTCCTGCCTACAGAAGGAAGTTATTGATACCATGGTTAATGATATGATGGTTCAAGGGATCATTCAACCAAGCTCTAGTCCTTATGCATCCCCCATTATACTCGTCAAGAAGAAAGACGGTTCATGGCGCATGTGTGTAGACTACAGGGGATTGAACAAGCAAACGGTTAAAGATAAGTATCCTATCCCTCTCCTTGATGATTTGTTGGATGAATTGGGTGGCTCTCGATACTTCTCCAAGCTTGATCTGCGTAAAAGCCATCTCTGCGTGGCCTGTGCCCTCTACGCTGAAACAACTCCGGAGTTTTCTCGGCCTCGCGAACTATTACAGGAGGTTTATCCGGGGTTACAGCGTTATCGTTCGGCCGCTTACTACTCTCCTCAAGAAGGATGGTTTTTCGTGGGGTCCTGAGGCAACTCACGCTTTCGAGGAATTAAAAAAGACCTTAACCTCTTCTCCGGTCCTTGCTCTTCCGGATTTTGGTAAGGTATTCATTGTGGAAACTGATGCTTTTAACACTGGAATTGGGGCAGTTTTGATGCAGGATGGACACCCTATCAGCTATATCAGTCGTGCGTTGAGTCCCAAGCATCAGAGGCTTTCAGTGTATGAAAAAGAGCTCATGGCGATTGTGCATGCAGTCCAAACCTGGAGTGCATACTTAGCCCATAGACACTTTGTGATCAAGACTGATCAGAAAAGCCTGAAGTTCCTTGTGGAGCAGAAGGTCTCAACTCCTTTTCAGTATATATGGTTGTCTAAACTCATGGGTTACGATTTCGAGATTCAGTACAAGCAAGGGGTCTTGAACAATGTAGCCGATGCACTGTCTAGATTTTCGGGATCTCAACTACTCCAGCTGACATTGTCCCATGCTAATATTGAGTTCTATGATACATTACACCTGTTATGGCAGAAGGATGCTCATCTGAAGAGGATAATAACTGAGCTGTCAGTCGATTCTAAATCCTACCCGCATTACACTTTCTTCGATGATGAGTTGAGGCGCAAAGGGAAGCTAGTTGTTGGCAATGACTCTACATTAAAGCTCTCGGTTCTGAAATGGTTACATGACTCAGTGGTTGGAGGACATTCAGGTTGAGATGCGACTCTCAAGAGCGTGAAGTCGCTTTTCTACTGGCCGCGCATGAGCTTAGACGTTGAGGGTTATGTCAAAAACTGTGCGGTTTGTCAAAGGAACAAGAATGATCTTGCTAAGAAGCCAGGGTTACTCCAGCCGTTAGCAATACCTCAGGGGATATGGGAATCTATCAGTTTAGATTTCATTGAAGGTCTGCCTCCATCTTTTGGTAAACACTGCATCTTGGTTGTGGTTGACAGATTGAGTAAACAGGCTCACTCTCTGCCTCTGTCACATCCTTATACTGCCATTGAAGTGGCTCAGTTGTATCTGGACCATGTCTTTAAACTTCATGGTATGCCTAAGGATATAGTAAGCGATCGAGACCCAACGTTTCTCTGTGAGGTTTGGCGTGAGTTGTTCAAGGTTCATGGGGTTGAGTTGAAATTCTCCACTGCTTATCATCCTCAAACAGATGGGCAGACTGAGGCTACTAATAAAACCTTGGAAACCTACCTACGCTGCATGACTTCTGAAGCACCTCATACATGGAGCAAATGGTTACCTTTGGCAGAGTGGTGGTACAATACTACTTTTCACACTTCTATCAAAAGTACCCCATTTGAGATTGTTTATGGGCAACCACCTCCTATACACCTGCCCTATCTCCCAGGTGAAAGTTCATCTGCTGTCGTTAACCGCAGCCTGCAGAAACGTGAAGAGCTGATTGCAATGTTGAAGTTTCATCTGTTCAGAGCCCAGAACAGGATGAAACAGTATGCTGATTCTCGTCGATCCCACAGAGAGTTCAAGGTTGGCGATCATGTTTATCTCAAGCTGCAACCATATCGCCAGCATTCTCTCAAGAATAGGAAGGTACCACATAAGCTCTCACCTCGCTTTTATGGTCCTTTCCGGGTTGTTGATCGTGTTGGAACAGTAGCTTATAAACTTGAGTTACCCTCTGGCGCTGCTATACATGATGTCTTCCACGTGAGCCAGTTGAAACTCTGTCCAAATCCGCCTTCATCAGGACCTGTCCTCCCTCAGTACTTGTTGGATATTGGTACGAACAAAGAGCCTGAAGCTATCTTGGAGAAGAAAATGGTTCAGAGGCAGAACAAGGCAGTTACTAAAGTCCGGGTTCAATGGAAAGGAGAGACACCGGCTCAGTCTACTTGGGAATTTTATCAGGATTTCATCAACAAGTATCCAGAGTTTCAGCCTTGAGGACAAGTCTGTTCTAGAGAAGGGAGTATTGTCATAGGACGATCTCATATCTATCTTATGCATCTTATAATTTCAATTAATTACCGGTTCAATGTGTAAACCGATGAAACTATAGTTTGGTTTAACTTTTCATACAGCTTATGTAAGCCTTTTACGGCATATTCAGAAAGTAATCAAAAAGTATTATCCAAATCTCTCTCTCCTTTCTCTCGTTCTTATCTCTTCTTCTTCTCTTCTCATCCCTCTCTATTCTCTTCTCATCTCCGATCTGATCTACTGTCGCAATTCCACATTCCCAGCGTGTAAGAAGTAAACAAACACAAATCCATGAGAAAGGAACAGAGAGAGATAGATCGATCAGAGAGAGATGGGGAAATCGAAGAGAGACGGGGAAATCGAAGAGAGACAGATAGATTCAGAAAAAAAAACGTGCTTACTTTGGCACCAACCAGCGACCTAAGATTAGAGGTAAGTTTCGGAGGAACCAAGGAAACAAAGAAAGAGAAGAGATTGTGAAAAGAAGAGAGTGAATGAATGAAAGTGGCGAAGAAAAAATTAGGTTAGAAAGGAGACATTCGGTTAACGTTAACCGATCGGTGTGAGTTTACCGAACCGAACCGACTTTAGAACCGATTAAAATTTAGAATTGCACCGATCGGTTATTACATAGAATCTTGACTTAAACCGAAAACCGAAATATCGGTTCGGTCGGTTCTGTTGGCTTCGGTTTCCACCGAATGCCCAGCGCTACTTCAATTAACCCATGTCATATTCTTCATAACTTGGATCCTTATTAATATCGATAGTAAAAACTAGATCACTATAAATCTCTTTGTAGTGGCCTTTTTCACGATTTTTCTGATGGTCCAAATTTTACATCTATGTGATTTTCCGTCTCTCTGTATATATTGCCCAACCAATTTTTTTTTTTTTTCAGCCAATTGTTGCAGCCATAGTGTGCAACAGAGTAGGTGTTTCTTTCAGATTAAAACTAAATCTTAGTTTGAGGATCTCTGCAATGTCATCTGGTCTTATCAACTGTTCAAATAAATCTTGGCTTCAGGTTTTCTTGTTATTAGTGAAAAGGTCTTTTACCATTTGAACATGAGTATGGATACCATCCCATAGTTGTGGAGTATCTGTATTTGTAGCCAACCATGGATCAGAAAATACAAAAATGGATGTATAGTCGTCTAAAAGACATCAAAGACCGTTTATTTATTTATTTTTGGACAAAAGACCTTTTTTTTTGTTTTTACTAAGTTTTTACTTTTTAAAAGTAATTTCTAGAGAAAAAAAAGATGATTTAAAATCTACGTATACTTCAATTATATCTGTTGTTAGGAAATAATGTTTCTTGAGGTTTTTTATTATCAGACTATTAGAATATTAAATAATGTTATGTTGAATTTTAAAGAATCAAATTTTATATAATAAAAGTATTGCTGTTTTTTTTTGCAATTAGTATGATTAAATTGTTTTTTTCAATGTGTTACAAAAATTGAGGTTTTTAGAATCAATTATCGTTATCTGAAATTGTGAAAAATAGTTTATATAATTAAAATTTATTTATTTATTTTAGTATAACAATAAAAAAAGAGTGAATCCATTTTTAAAGATATATGATTTTTGTCATCTGGAAATAAAAATCATTTGGAGTTATTTATTTTTAAATATTTAAGTTTAGTAATTGATTGAAGTAGATTAAACCCATGTTAGTTCTTACTTCTCACGTATTAAACCTTTTGATTTGGGATCTTTTTGGTTTCTTATAATTGCGTTTGCTACAATCGCTTTGCTCGATTTATCTCATTTTTTTTTATCCCCGCTCAAAGCCCTCCATCAGAATCGGCGACGGAAAGCAAATTATCGACAAGCTCGAGCAGAGCATCTTTTTGTCTCTTTAAAAAGTCTTTAGCGACAATTGTCTTTGTGGGTTTCTCTTTCTCGGCGACCCGCCGCTACAGGCAAAGTAAAGTTGCAATTTTTCTTCTTCTTTCGGTTTCTTCTTCAGTTTAGCGTCTCGGACTTGACCTGCTTAATTGAGCAGGTATCGGAATTTGTCACTAGTTTGAAGTTTCGAATCTCTGGTCCTTTGCCAAAATTGATTTTGTGTTAGATGTTAGATTTGATCACTGTTTCAAGTTGCCGCGGCTTGTTAGGTATCCAGTAAAATTTTGTTTTGATTTCGATTGATTTGAAGTCTTTTTGAGTTTAGAAATGATTTTCTGTGGCAAAATATACAAACTTTACGTGTTGCTTCTGAGATTTATGGGTCTTGATGTTTGGATGATTCTTCAGTGATAGAATATCAGTTCATTACATGGATTTTGTAATGGATTTCTTCTCATAATATGGTCAGATGTTTATCAGAATGACTTGCGTTTTTGGTGGATGATCATAAGGATTTAACATATTTGATATTGTCTCTGCTTTCACACCATTTCCATTGCAATACTCATGTTATAGCTGAAATTTAGTCTGGATTTCCTTTTTTTCTTTCTTCAATGGCCTTGTCCTAATTGTGGACTGTTTATCTCCGTTGCGCATTAGGTCGTCATCTCTGGTGTTGTACCACGTGTAAGATACAGTTGCTGTTAGTCAGCAAAAGAGAATCTTAGGTGGAGTTAAAACTGTGATGCTGAATGTTTGGGCCAACAGGTGGGTTGGGGATGAATCCCACAATGGATGATATGAACCTGATCCAGCAGGCGCAAAGGCATCAGCTTGTTGTAAGCAATCTTGGGGAAGAGATTGATTTGGAAATTGGACCTGGAGAGGATGAAGCCGCTTTCGCTAACAATTCATTGATCGGCGGGCCTCCACGGGAGCCCTCCACTGGGGAACATGATGAGACAAAGCATATGGTTTTGGTATCTGACTTACCCAGTGAGGATCAGGATATGTCAAAGGGACAACCGGCGAAGAGAAAGAAGAAAGTTGTCAAACGGTGGAGAGAGGAATGGGCTGACACCTACAAGTGGGCTTATGTCGATATGAAGGATGGAACAGCTAGGATATTCTGTTCCGTTTGCAGAGAATATGGTAGAAAGCATCGAAGAAATCCGTACGGAAATGAAGGAAGTAGAAATATGCAGATGAGTGCATTAGAAGAACACAATAATAGTTTGCTACACAAAGAGGCTCTGCGTCTCCAAACGGCTTCCAAAGATAAGATTGTTGTTGACAAGCCCATTTATGTGAAGAGTAAGTTATTTACAAATATTGCTCAAGTGATTGATCGCTTTTTCTATGTAGTGAGTTAAGATCATCGGCAAATCCTTGTATTCCATCTAACCAACCTACACTGAACAAACTTTCAGCTAACAGTGTGTTAACGCATGCCTTGCATTTCTTTTCGATATATTTGATCTTCCTCGTTTCTATTTTCTGTAGATGGATTTGTTCATCCAATTTTAGTAAACTTCCCAGTGTTGACTGATGAAACGAAACAACTGTTAACAGGAAATATCTCACTAACAGATGCTAAGATGCAATCAGTTTCATGAAAGTGAGGAAGTTAAATTCTTTTTTTTTCTTTGTTAAACCTGAAGTTGTAAATTTTTGGTACGTCTGCTTTTTTATAGTAAATGTTAGAGCTTTTATATATTTGTGATCAGGACAGGGATCGTTATCTTTGTTTTTTAATATGAAAGAAAAAGGTTGAATCCTTAGTTTTATGCTTTTGGTCTTGGTCCATTTGATGTCTGTGTCTCTGTATGGTATAGCTAGTGTCTTTCCTTGCTTATTGTTTTGTTAACTGTTTGTACATTTCTCCCTCAATGAAGCTCTTATGTCAAAGAGTGCTGGTTCAATTGTCGAGGGGGCCCTGAAACGAGATCCTAATGAGATTGAATTTGTTCAATCTGTACAAGAATCTGTCCATGCTCTAGAGCGGGTAATTGCAAAAAATTCTCAGTAAGTTACGATATGCTTATCATCTTTGTGAAATAGTTTTCAGCAGATTGCGTCCAATTCAAACGGGGTTCGATTCTGATTCATTTTCAGTTATGTCAACATTATGGAGCGGCTATTAGAACCTGAACGTATGATAGTGTTCCGAGTTCCATGGATTGATGACCGTGGTGAAACCCATGTGAACCGAGGCTTTAGAGTTCAGTTCAATCAAGCACTGGGTCCATGTAGAGGTGGTATCCGGTTTCATCCATCCATGAATTTAAGTATTGCCAAATTTCTTGGCTTTCAGCAGGTACTATGGATTCCTTCAATTATACTATTATGTTTCCTCTTATTTCTTCCATTTTTATTTTATTTTTATATATTCGTTATTCTGTTTATTTCTTTATTTCTCTGGTAGCCACCTTAAGTTTCCGTTTGCATGATTCGAAATTGTAATTTGTTTGTGATCCTATGCAGACATTGAAAAATGCTCTGTCACCATATAAACTGGGAGGGGCTTCCGGTGGAAGTGACTTTGATCCTAAAGGAAGAAGTGACAATGAGGTGACATCTTGGCCCCTTGCATATTGTCCTCGCTAGCGATCTGCTACAAGTGTTCTAATATATTGTTTCACAACGTTTACAGATTATGAGGTTTTGCCAAAGTTTCATGAATGAAATGTACAGATACATGGGTCCTGATAAAGTAAGTTGAGTAGTAGTTTCCCTTCAGCAAGTATATTCGTTGGGCAATGATTTTCTAATCTATTACGTATGCTAGGATCTTCCATCAGAGGAGGTTGGTGTTGGTACTCGGGAAATGGGATATCTATTTGGACAATACAGACGACTTGCTGGTCAGTTTCAGGTACTGAAATTCCTTGGACGCTGAGGCTTTTGCTTGAATCTGATTTTTTGGATACATAATGGCAATCAAATTTTGGGACTTAGTTCTTTTTCCTACTAAGTCATTCCTCACCAAGCTGGGTAATTTGCTTTGTCTGTAATTGTGGAAGGAAGAATATGTCCCTACTTTTTTTCTTCTGATTTCTCAGTATTAAATGTCATAGGCTATACTATTTCAGTAATCATTTGTTTGCATCAGTTTTTGCTGTTATGGGAGAATAAATAGTTGTGGCTGTTATATTTTTGTGTCAATTACTTATGCAGGGAAGTTTTACAGGACCACGGATATATTGGGCTGCTTCTAGCCTCAGAACTGAAGCTAGTGGCTATGGCGTGGTATGGATTGTTTACATCTTTTGTTTGATCTGAAGAACACTATTTACTTGTGATGGACTCGCTAAAATTCATTTGCATTCTTCCAGGTGTACTTTGCACGACTTATGCTTGCAGATATGAATAAAGAAATTAAGGGACTAAGGTTTCTTTCTCGATCATCCTGAATATGTGCTCTTTCATGGGATTCTTCTAGTCACCGATGTTTTTTTTTCTGGATCTTACAGTTTATCAAATCAGCGAGATACTTTTGAAGTCTATTTTTCCTTTCCGATACTTTGTAACTCATGTAAATTTTCTGTCAGTTCTAAAAGGTCGTACAAAAAAAACTTTATTTCAGATGTGTTGTTAGTGGTTGCGGGAAGATTGCCATGCATGTTGTGGAGAAGCTAATTGCTTGTGGAGCCCATCCGGTTACTGTTTCAGGTGATTCACTCACCTTATCATTTTAGAGTTGGAAGCAAGCAAAATGTGTAGCTTTTCTACCTTTTTGTTGTTTTCAGTATCTGATGGTTCTATAAGGTGGCTCTTAGTTGAGTTAAGAGTCGATAGTAGGCCTGATTTGTCAGATGAACAGCTTGGCTTATTTTTTTCAAGGCCAGGCCTTAGAGGTCTCAAATTGAACCCTTAGTGTATTGCCAGTGGATTTTTTACTAGTTAGGCAATGTAAGAAGCTAGTTCACTGTCTGTGTAGTATTGTGCTGCTCAAGAATTAACATCCTCTGAAAAGGATCTAATTTTCGCTTTGCAATCAAATTCCATAGATGGCAAAGAAAAATTGCAGCTGATTTATGTCGCAGTTTTGTTTTCTGATGCAATTTCTTTATGCAGATTCAAAGGGATATTTGGTGGACGACGACGGATTTGACTATATGAAACTTGCATTCTTGAGAGATATAAAATCCCAACAGAGAAGTCTGAGGTATATAATTTTGCACTATGTTATGGTATTTGTCACATGGCTAAAATTATATAGATACCAACTGTCCACGCATCTGATATGCAGAGACTATTCCAAGACCTATGCAAGGGCGAAGTACTTTGATGAAGTAAAGCCGTGGAACGAAAGGTGTGATGTGGCGTTCCCTTGTGCTTCTCAGAATGAAGTTGATCAAGCAGATGCGATTAATCTGGTCAATGCAGGCTGTCGCTTACTGGTAGAAGGTAGAGTTTTTTTTTTTAATATATTTGCGCAAATAAATTCTCAGAGCTTCTCGTTTCGTGTTTTAAATTTCTTTCATGGACCTTATTCTTAGAATGGATGTGTTTTCCTGCAGGTTCAAACATGCCGTGTACAGCTGAAGCAGTTGATGTTTTCAGAAAGGCAAATGTTCTGATTGCTCCTGCCATTGCTGCTGGAGCTGGAGGAGTGAGTTCCTCTTTACTCGTCTTACAGTAACCTCTGCCTTATCAGTCTCCATTAAATTATGACACTAGGCATTGGAGAGGAATCCTCTCCCCGTCCTTTTCTTTTCGTTTGTTTTGTGTATGCGGAATTTGAACATAGAGCACATAAAGTTCTTAGATTATGTAAATGATGATAGCTCAACTGCATAATTCTGTTGAAGGTTGCTGCCGGAGAAATCGAAGTCCTTCGTGAATCTAATTCAATGCAATGGTCAGCAGAAGATTTTGAGTCTAGATTACAGGTAACATCTCTCACATTTTTCGCAGTTTCAGCCTGTGGTAATTGCCTATTAAGGTCATTTGCTCTGGTATTGACAGGAAGCACTGAAGCAGACTTATGAGAAAGCTCTTAAAGCAGCAAATGATTTTGGTTATCAAAAAGAAAGTCCCGAGTAAGTTTTTCTCCTCGTCAGAATAAACCCATCAGTCAGTTTTACTGTGCTGGTCTAAGATGCTCTGTACTAAGAAATTGTTTGTTTCTTCTTTGCCAGGGCACTTCTACACGGAGCAACAATTGCAGCATTTTTGAACATAGCTCAAGCTATGACGGACCAAGGTTGTGTTTAGCTATAAAATGCTCTTGGTGGCATGAGTCCCCGCGGGATTTCTGTCTTCAAATCTAATGAAGAAGGCATATTGGACTCACTGTAACATATATAGATGCAACCTATGTCATTATTTAGAAACTGTATACTTCGATAGCATTAATACTTATCTGCTACAACCATAGCTTTCCATTGATTTTTATGTTCTCAAACTTCACAAGTAATAAAGAATGGAACATACTGATTGACTCGCAGCTTCAACACGGGTTTCTTAATAAGATTCAACTATTTGTCTATTAAGATTTGGCTGAGAGATCTGATTTGCGTTGATCCTAGACAAAAAAGTTACAAAATCAGTGGCATGTTCTCATAAATTGTTTTTATAAATGAACAGACGGTAAAGGTGATACATAAGATAAAGACAAATGCAACTCTCCAGGTACTCTTGAGCAGATCAAAGCTTGGAAAACTGAGGATATGGAGACTGAATGCTGCTCAAAGGAAGGTCAGTCTCTAGCATCCTGATCTCTATCCAGAAAAGAGATTTAATAATCTTGTGGAAGGCTCCCTAGCTTCAGGCCCTTGACGTGGGAACGGAAGCATCGGATTTCTCCGCCAAATAGTGCTCAAGCATGTCTTCTTCGTCATCTGTAACAAATAAACGAATATGATCCTTGAGAACCATTGCTTATTTTATAGGATAGCGGCGTGTAAGCCAAAGAGAAAGAACATTTTACCTTCAAAGTCTTCGTCTTCAAAGTCAATGTCTTCATCATCTTCCTCCTCAGATTCTTGATCGGCAGTGACCACTGCTCCCCTCTGAAAATGGCACAAGACAGATAATCAACAACAATAGTTAGCGATAACTCTTCTGCGTTAATTAGTTAACGAGAATGAGAAATACCGCTCTGCCACTCTCGAACCACTGTCTTCCTGTAAGCTTCTTCTCCTTAGGTGCCGTAAGAGCAGAGTCCGGCATCAGCCTTAGAAGTTTATTCAAGGCCACAGATTAAAGATTAGTAACTCACGGAAGTCAATAACAATGCTTACTTCATTGGTGTATAAGAGCAAGGAACAAATATATATGCAGGAAAATTTACTCACTTGGCTCGCTCCAGTGCAAGCTCTGCCTCAAATCTCTCTCTCCATGCCACAAATGTCTCCAGCGTAACAGGTTCTCCATGAGGAATAATTACCTGTATCAAGAAATTTAGACAGGAAGAGAATAAAAGAGAGGAAAGCATAGCTCATGGAAAAAATGAGAAGCCTATATCATTGAAGCAAGATTCTAGGTGCTTTGCAGTTTATACATCCGAAATACTGAGCAAACAACAATACCTCATCCTCTTTGGCAGCTTCTTCCTCGGCATAGTCAGCTGCATCATCTTGCCCATAGTGTTCAGACAACCAATCCTTTGCTGATGAGACCAATGTATAGATCATGGCCATACCAAGATTTTCACTTGCCTGTGAAATCGGCATCATGAAGTTCTTAGTTCTAATGGTAACCTACTCATCAAAAACTGAATAAAAGGTTTTAATAGCACCGATGTTTTGTGATTCAAGAAGTCATTGACCAGAGACCTTTCCAGTTTTCCTCTTCAGGCAAAGACAATTATAACAAGCTACAAAGTTGTAAGAGGGATCTTACCTCTTGTTCAAGCTTCTCTTTTAAGATGGTGAGGTCACTAACATGGATTCCTCGAATACTGGAAGCACAATCAACCCACATGAGTGTCATCATCATATATCTGGATTAGCTCGATAACAATGGTGTAACCTAGAACTACCTTTTAACATCCAAAAGCGGAACCTCGTCTGGGTAATTTTCTGTGTGCGAGAAAACTAAACCAAGCTGAACTGCAAGACAAATGGAGAGAGCTCTAAGACTGAGAAAGCACAGGAGAGGCATATGATATAATAAGGGATCTTTTTAAAGAGTAGTAACCTGGTGGGATTGATGACTCCTCTAGATCATCATCCTATTGAGACAAAAGAAGAAGCAGAGTATCAGAAGAATAGCAAATTGCTAAAATAGAAGTCGACATAGAAACATATGCTACACTTATAACCTACACACAAGACTGGTAAAACAGCCAAACGAAGCTGATGCAGTGAATTGAGAATTTTGCAGGAGCTAAACAAGTAATGAAGGAACTAAAGAAAAAGAGGTGAATGGTGATCTAATACCTGAGGAGTCACTGTTATCTGAAAGCATCGATTTGAAGTATTGAGGCCACTTTCACTAGAATGAATTTCTGTCACAATACAGTAGTAAAGAACAATTCAATGCTCTCATCAGCTCAACGATGAATAGACGAGGAAACTAAATTTTTAAGCGAAAACAATAAAATACCTTTAAATTCATCCGCAAGTATAGACTCAAGAGCTTCAATCTCCATCTCCTGTTCCTGCTTATACTCTACAAAGAGACAGAACAAAAAGACACGCACAAAATTGTCAAATCAATTTTTTTTTTTCAGAAACCGAGATCAGTCGGAATCCAATTGCTCTCCAAAGATAAGCTTGGTGAAAAGATTCGATGTTAAACGAAGTAATTACGAAACTTTTGTTAAGGGTTTGATCGAACTCACCCGTCATGATGACCAAATTTGACAGCTTTGTCGTGAAAGCTTTGAGATTGTCTGAATATTGAACTTCACAGTGAGTCGCCTCGTGGGGAAGAGCGACGATAACGAGAGATTGACCTAAAAGGAGAGAACTTTACGATCCCCAAAACGGCGTCGTTTATGTCTTCTATTCTGCAGATAGAGTTCTCACTCACACTTTGAAAGTGCTTTATCTCTCTAAACAAAACTGAAAAAAGGAAAGACCTTTCTCTCTCCTCGCTTCTCCTCTTCGCTCCTCACCTGTGACCCTCTTCTCCTCTTGCGTTTCTTCTCCGAAAGGCCGGAGTAGAATCTCTTCTTTCGATGCAAAGAAACCGTTGTTCAGTTCTTTTCGGAAAGCCGCTGTTTCGATTGGTTATAACGAGGTGAGAGTCCCTTTCTCAACTTGAAGCTCGTTCGATGGAAGCTATTTGTCCCGAATCTAATGAGAAATTGCGGATTTTTTTGCATCATAGAGTTTTTCTCTTCTTCTAGAGTTTCATCCATCCCAGCTTTCTATTGTTATTATTTCATTTGTTTGGCTTAAGACAAATCCTGATCTTGTTTCCTTGTGTTCTTTTGTTGGCTTAAGACAGAACCCAAGTAATAGTATCCTGAACTTGTAAGAAATGCACAATATCAGTGGATTGCCTGATGAACTGTTGGTGAGGATACTATCCTTTGTTCCAACAAAGGTTGCTGTTTCAACTAGCATTTTGTCTAATCGATGGAAGTTTCTTTGGATGTGGTTGCCTAAACTTGAGTACACTGATAGAGATTGCTCACTGCTTGTACTTCGGGATTTTATCAGCAAGAATCTGCCATTACATAGAGCTCCGGTCATAGAAAGCTTGCGTCTTTCGTTATATGAGTCAGGTGAACCGCCGTATATTAAACCTCAAGATATCAAGCTGTGGGTTGAAACTGCAGTTTCTCGCCGTATTCGCGAGCTGGATATTTCTTTAATTTCAGATAGTAACGAAAACATGTTTCCGAATAGCTTGTTTACTTGCAAATCGCTCGTGGTCATGAAACTCAGATACTTGACTGTCATGGATGTTCCCTCTATGGTTTGTCTTCCCTCTCTGAAAACTTTGCAACTTGATAGTGTGACGTACGAAGATGGAAAATCCTTACAAGCGCTTCTATCTATATGCCCTGTTCTTGAAGATCTAGAGGTGTTTTTCCGTGAGGATGAAAATATGACAGAGTTCACTGTTGCCGTCCCGTCTTTGCAGAAGCTATCACTGCAGATATATGATCGTGGGCTCTCATTAGAACGGTATGAGATAGATACTCCTTCTTTGGAATATCTGAAACTTGCAGATTGGAATGGGAGTCCTTCGTTTAAGAGTATGCCTGAGCTGAAGGAAGCACATGTCGATGTTGACTCCTTTGCTCTCAAAAGTTTTATTGGATCAGTCACATCTGTCAAGCATCTTACACTGTATTCAACGGTAATTAATTAGTTGTCGTTTATCAATTTGCAAGTCGTCCATCTTATTTATAGACTACCCTTTTATCAAATAAGTTTATAAAATCGTTGGGGCAGGATGTGTATGGTGATGGTATTGTTTTCGATAAGCTTGAACATCTGGAGCTATGTGTGCGCACAAATGGTTATTCGAATCTCCTAGCCAATTTCCTTAAAGATTCACCGAACTTACTAGTGTTAGACATCCTTGTACTAGATGTAAGTTTCTTCGATAAACTATTTTTTTTGTTTGTTTTATCTGATTAATGGGCAGTGTCGTATTTAATCCAAGTCTTCTTCTTCTTCTTTGTGCCTGGTGGTCTTAGCCACATGGTTCTCGATGTACTAATGAGATGGTTAGCTGGAATCAACCGAGTTGTGTTCCTGAGTGCATGCTGTCGAGTCTGCAAATTCTCAACTGGTCACGATACTCTGGGAGGCCACAAGAAAGAGAGATTGCGGTTTATATCTTGAAAAACGCTGGCCACTTGAGGACAGCAACATTCTGGGCTGTTGAACAAGATGTTACATTCCTTGAGATGATCAAGGAGTTGACACTCTCTTCCCGAGCTTCAACCACATGCGAACTCGTGTTTGTTTAGGGATTCAAGTTCTCATTTGTATAATAGAATTCTAATTTCATATTTTCTCGTGTGTCCAAACAAAGACCAGCTTGTTACGAATATTAATATAATTTTCCAAAAAATGAGAGGCTTCTTAGCAGAAGTCTATTGCCTGATGAACATGTTGTGGTTTCAGCTCCACTATCCGAAGTACTTTAAACTCTAATATGAATTAAGTGAATTTTGTTCCTTCTTTTTTTGGTGCAAGAATGAGAGTTTTGTGGGAAAAGTTATATATATGTTCATGTCATTGTTAGATCTGTTTATCAAGTTGAGAAACAAAGAAGAATTCGTTTATTTAATCTTTAATCATTTTGAAGATATACATCAAGATTCGCAATTTAAGATTCTTTTTTCAGTGTGTATATGTATCTTTATACTCATTATTTATAAACAAAATTTGATCCCATATTTTTTCTTGTACAATTGCAAAGTCCTTCCGTGCCATTTCTTACTTATATGATGGCTCCAATCTCGCATCCATGAAGTATGATAGTAAATGTAATGAGATATTCAAATGATGAATCATGGAACTGTGTTCGTAACAACAACATTAATGGTCTCGAGATTCGACTATTCCTACCATCAAAATTATCGGATTAGATATACATATAGTGAAGAAGATGATACACATTTTTTTATATAAATTAAATAAACAAAATTAAACTAATTAAAATTTTGAAAAAAATATACACTAACACGTCGTCACTTTTTATCAAAAGTTAAATAATTTCGATTATTTTTTACAGCGCAAATTACAAACCTAATTTTTAGATTTTATGTATGAATAAAATTATATTATAGATTTGAAGTGTGGGTGAAATAACTCTGACGTTTAAAATGCTACTTTTCGTTTTAAACAATTTATGCCTTGATTGTTTATGTGGATTTTGGTTTTTAGTTTTTGGTTTTTGGCTTTTAGTTTTTGATTTTTAGATTTTGGTTTTAAAATTTTTGGTTTTTCATTCTTATGTAAATTTTGAATTTATTTAGTTTTTGGTTTCGTCTATATATTTATTTATTGATTTTTTAACCAATTTTATTTAAATAATAACCCCAAAACTTTTTTTTGACAACCCCAAAATTTTATAAATAATATCAAAAGATTATTAATAAGATGTAATAGTTAATTTTTGAAAATTATGTTAATTGACTGATAAATATTTGATTAATATAAATTATTTTCAGAATTTTTGTATTAAATTTGGATGCTAATATTATTTTTATTGACCCTTAATAGTGTAGAGTAGTCATTATTTTTAATTTTTTTTCAATTATATTGATATATATTAAATAGCAAATTTGTAAAAAGAAAGAGTTTTTAAAAGTCATAGTTATATGATCATAGAGACTAGAGAGCATAAGAAGAGCCATGACAGACCTTAATCAAACCATTGGCAAATGCATTAATCAAATAGTTTTTATATGAAATCATTTGGCTAATTTATGAAGATCTGGATTAGGCCTGGGTGTTCGGATACCCGTTCGGATTTGGTTACGGGTTTTCGGGTTTGAAGATTTATGACCAATTCGGTTGGAATTTGGGTTCGGGTTCGGGTATCCGAAATTTTATAAAAAAAATTAATTAAATTTAAATTAAATCAATTAAATTTGACAATGTAGCTAAAAGTTTCATATATTCTATTTATTTTTGATATTTTAGTTATTTTTGTCTAAAAGTAATTCATATATTTGGGTTTATAATTATAGTTTAGGATAAATAAGTTATATCAAGTCTAAATATTATTAATATTTTAGGTATATAATTGTATTTCGGTTATTTTGGGTACTCATTCGGTTTCCAGTTCGGATTCGGGTTCGGGTTTTCAGATATTGAAATTTAAGACCCGTTCGAATATTTTACGAATTTCGGTTCGGGTTTGGTTCTACTTTTTCGATTCGGGTTCGGTTCGGTTTTCCAGGTTCGAGTTTTTTCCCAGGCCTAATCTGGATAATAAGAGCACTCAGAAATCTATCTATGATGTTAGGTATCAAGTACAGCCCATTTTTTTTACGGTTAAAACATACATTTCATTATATCGAAGTTAACCTGTTAAAGATATACAGACTACAGAACGTTAATTATTACACAAGCAACTATATGCGCCATTTTTTGAAAACAAATCGAAAAAATAAGATTTACGATGCGTGTTGATCAAAAATCAACAACGACTGACACGCTACAAATAAACATATTTGTAAAATTTCTCCTATTCCTACAAATTAACCGTCAACTAGTCCAGCCCATTTTTATGCTATTGCAAGTCTAAGGAAAGCCCAAAATGATGATTTTATTTGCTAGTCAAATGGAGTGACGAAAATTGGAGTGCAAGAGTCATCTGAAGAGCAAGAGTGCGGTCACAGGGAAGAGCAATAGTATTGAATGGAGACATTACAATGTGCGGAATTTGATCACAGTTTTTGAATACCGCACAAAGTCACCAATCATATAATAACTTTTTTAATTTGCGTTTTTTTCAAGAACAGTAAAAAGTATGTGTGCGTTTTTTGTTACGTTGATTTTAGTTAACAAATCAGATTTGTTTCTCATACGACCTATTACCAGCGGTTTTCCAAAAACCGCACTATGGCAATTTTTTATTTATTTAATTTATAATCAAAGTTTATCAACAACATATGTTAATAAATAATTTTAAAGTAAACATATTTTAATAAGTAATTTTACGATATACATGTTTTAATAAATAATTCCACGGTAAACATGTTTTTTAATTTAACAATATTCATAAATGATTTACATTTTAAACATGCTCATTTGTAGAGGAAAATTAATATATGCCTTAATTTAGTATTAGGTATTCGGGTATCGGATAGGGCATTTCGATACTAGAAAATTTGGTATCAATCATGTATTTTCTAATTCTGGTTCGGGTTCGATTCGAGTTTGGATCGGTTCAGATATATAATTAAAGACCCGTAAATTTTATTAGGTGCATTCATTTTTTCTTTTATTTTAATTCTGGTCAGGTTCTTAAAAATAAATATCATAGCCAACATTAATATTATGCATTTTTATAATCTGTAACTGAACGGACATTTAAAATTTGGAAAAAGAGGATTTTTGAAACAGTGTATTGCAAATTAGAATGACAAAAATATATTGCAAATGTAGAATGACACTTATTTTGAAACAAAGAAAAATACTAGAAATATTTATTTTGAAACAGAAGGAGTAATATAATCTAATAGATAGCTTTATATCGACTACAATATGTTTTAGTTTTCAAAAATATATTTTATATTTTTTACATATGATCTGAGAAAATTTTGAGAAATACCACTTTGTGGTAATCATTTTTCAAAAATACACCCATCCTTAGAGACAAAAGTGGTATGGAGTCCACTCATATTTTGCCCCAAAGTGGTATTTCTGAAAATCTCCTTATGATCTGAATTATGTATACATACATATAATTTTTTATTACTCAATTTTACTATATAAATCAAATTTGTTATTTAACACTTTACTTACAATATTTTATAATAATTTATTTTTATTTTAAATTAATTTTAATATTTAAATTATTAAAAAACTTATAACATTATTACTAAGGAAATAAAATTAATTTTTAATAATATTAGTATGCTTATTTTACATTATTTTCAATCAAAACTGCACTACTTTTTTCAAAACCGCACTATATTTTTCTATCAAATCTGCATTTATCCCGCAAACCGCATGTACCGCAGTTGTACCGTACCGCACTTCAATTCCGCACCGCTTTTTGTACCAAAACCACGGTTACCATTCATACCCATAAATTTCTAGTTTGTAGGAAATATAAAGGGTTTACTGAGTGGTGATGGCTACGCCATCTGACTTCCCCAAGAAGGAATGCTTTTCACTACGATGAGTTCGATGGAGAATTGAGTTTGTGTAACCAAATGCATTCGCTCTTCTTTGGGCGTTTCCGATTTGTCTTTTAATTCCGGCTTCCGAGCGTGATTTTCACAGGTTTTTTTCTTCTTCTTCTAGAGTTTCGTCACATTCCAGTTTTCTCTTATTATTACTTCATTTGCTTGGCTTAAAGACATATCTTTTGTATTGTCTTGTTTTCTTGTGTTCTTTTGTTGGCTTAAGACAGGACCTAAGTAACAGCATCCTGAACTTGTAAGAAATGGGCAATATAAGTGGATTGCGTGATGAACTGTTGGTGAGGATACTATCCTTTGTTCCAACAAAGGTTGCTGTTTCAACTAGCATTTTATCTAGTCGATGGAAGTTTCTTTGGATGTGGTTGCCTAAACTTGAGTACATTGGTGGAGGTGACTCACTGCCTGTACTTCGGGATTTTATAAGCAAGAATCTGCCATTACATAGAGCTCCGGTCATAGAAAGCTTGCGTCTTGATTTATGGGAGTTACGTGATTTTCATATTAAACCTCAAGATATCAAGCTGTGGGTTGAAACTGCAGTTTCTCGCCGTATTCGCGAGCTGGATATTTCTTTAATTTCAGATAGTAACGAAAACATGTTTCCGAATAGCTTGTTTACTTGCAAATCGCTCGTGGTCATGAAACTCAGATACTTGACTGTCATGGATGTTCCCTCTATGGTTTGTCTTCCCTCTCTGAAAACTTTGCAACTTGATAGTGTGACGTACGAAGATGGAAAATCCTTACAAGCGCTTCTATCTATATGCCCTGTTCTTGAAGATCTAGAGGTGTTTTTCCGTGAGGATGAAAATATGACAGAGTTCACTGTTGCCGTCCCGTCTTTGCAGAAGCTATCACTGCAGATATATGATCGTGGGCTCTCATTAGAACGGTATGAGATATAGATACTCCTTCTTTGGAATATCTGAAACTTGCAGATTGGAATGGGAGTCCTTCGTTTAGAGTATGCCTGAGCTGAAGGAAGCACATGTCGATGTTGACTCCTTTGCTCTCAAAAGTTTTATTGGATCAGTCACATCTGTCAAGCATCTTACAGTGTATTCAACGGTAATTAATTAGTTGTCGTTTATCAATTTGCAAGTCGTCCATCTTATTTATAGACTACCCTTTTATCAAATAAGTTTATAAAATCGTTGGGGCAGGATGTGTATGGTGATGGTATTGTTTTCGATAAGCTTGAACATCTGGAGCTATGTGTGCGCACAAATGGTTATTCGAATCTCCTAGCCAATTTCCTTAAAGATTCACCGAACTTACTAGTGTTAGACATCCTTGTACTAGATGTAAGTTTCTTCGATAAACTATTTTTTTGTTTGTTTTATCTGATTAATGGGCAGTGTCGTATTTAATCCAAGTCTCTTCTTCTTCTTTGTGCCTGGTGGTCTTAGCCACATGGTTCTCGATGTACTAATGAGATGGTTAGCTGGAATCAACCGAGTGTGTTCCTGAGTGCATGCTGTCGAGTCTGCAAATTCTCAATGGTCACGATACTCTGGGAGGCCACAAGAAAGAGAGATTGCGGTTTATATCTTGAAAAACGCTGGCCACTTGAGGACAGCAACATTCTGGGCTGTTGAACAAGATGTTACATTCCTTGAGATGATCAAGGAGTTGACACTCTCTTCCCGAGCTTCAACCACATGCGAACTCGTGTTTGTTTAGGGATTCAAGTTCTCATTTGTATAATAGAATTCTAATTTCATATTTTCTCGTGTGTCCAAACAAAGACCAGCTTGTTACGAATATTAATATAATTTTCCAAAAAATGAGAGGCTTCTTAGCAGAAGTCTATTGCCTGATGAACATGTTGTGGTTTCAGCTCCACTATCCGAAGTACTTTAAACTCTAATATGAATTAAGTGAATTTTGTTCCTTCTTTTTTTGGTGCAAGAATGAGAGTTTTGTGGGAAAAGTTATATATATGTTCATGTCATTGTTAGATCTGTTTATCAAGTTGAGAAACAAAGAAGAATTCGTTTATTTAATCTTTAATCATTTTGAAGATATACATCAAGATTCGCAATTTAAGATTCTTTTTTCAGTGTGTATATGTATCTTTATACTCATTATTTATAAACAAAATTTGATCCCATATTTTTTCTTGTACAATTGCAAAGTCCTTCCGTGCCATTTCTTACTTATATGATGGCTCCAATCTCGCATCCATGAAGTATGATAGTAAATGTAATGAGATATTCAAATGATGAATCATGGAACTGTGTTCGTAACAACAACATTAATGGTCTCGAGATTCGACTATTCCTACCATCAAAATTATCGGATTAGATATACATATAGTGAAGAAGATGATACACATTTTTTTATATAAATTAAATAAACAAAATTAAACTAATTAAAATTTTGAAAAAAATATACACTAACACGTCGTCACTTTTTATCAAAAGTTAAATAATTTCGATTATTTTTTACAGCGCAAATTACAAACCTAATTTTTAGATTTTATGTATGAATAAAATTATATTATAGATTTGAAGTGTGGGTGAAATAACTCTGACGTTTAAAATGCTACTTTTCGTTTTAAACAATTTATGCCTTGATTGTTTATGTGGATTTTGGTTTTTAGTTTTTGGTTTTTGGCTTTTATTTTTTGATTTTTAGATTTTGGTTTTAAAATCCTTACAAGCGCTTCTATCTATATGCCCTGTTCTTGAAGATCTAGAGGTGTTTTTCCGTGAGGATGAAAATAATATGACAGAGTTCACTGTTGCTGTCCCGTCTTTGCAGAAACTATCACTGCAGATATATGATCGTGGGCTCTCATTAGAACGGTATGAGATAGATACTCCTTCTTTGGAATATCTGAAACTTGCAGATTGGAATGAGAGTCCTTCTTCGTTTAAGAGTATGCCTAAGCTGAAGGAAGCACATGTCAGTGTTGACTCCATTGCTCTCAAAACTGTTATTGGATCAGTCACATCTGTCAAGCATCTTACAGTATGTTCAACGGTAATCAATTAGTTTTTGTTTATCAGTTTGCAAGTCGTCCATCTTATTTATAGACTCCCTTTTTATCAATAAAGTTTATAAAAATCGTTGGGGCAGGATGTGTATGGTGATGGTATTGTTTTCGACAAGCTTGAACATCTGGAGCTATGTGTGTGCATGGATGATTCTTCGAATCTCCTAGCTAAGTTCCTCAGAGATTCACCTAACTTGCGAGTCTTAGACATCTCTATACTAGATGTAAGTTTCTTTGATAAACTTTTTTTTTTTTTGTTTTATCTGATGAATGACCAGTGTCGTATTTAATCCAGTTCTCCTTCTTCTTCTTGTTGTGCTTGGTGGTCTTAGTCACATGAAGAGTTAGGGCCTAATGAGATGGTTAGGTGGAATCAACCGAGTTGTGTCCCTGAGTGCATGCTGTCGAGTCTACAAATTCTCAACTGGTCACGATACTTTGGGAGACCACAAGAAAGAGAGATTGCGGTTTATATCTTGAAAAATGCTCGCCACTTGAGGACAGCAACATTCTGGGCTGATGATGAAAACGAACATGATGTTCCAATCCTTAAGATGATCAAGGAGTTGACACTCTCTTCCCGAGCTTCAAGCACATGCGAACTCGTTTTTGTTCAGGGATTCAAGTTCTCATTTGTGTAATAGAATTCTAATTTCATATTTATATCGCCGATTTTGTAGAAATTTTAAAGCAATAGATTTGAATGTCTATTGAACTTTATGTGTGAGTGTTTTGATTGCTATATGATCTCTGTTATACGGCAATGTTCCAACTTATTGTTATTCTGTTGTATATTGAGCTTGGTTTATGTAATTTGGTTTTTATTGTCTTTTATCCTTTCAATGACGAATTATTCATAATTTCTTATAAATCTGTCAATTTTGTATTGATTGTTGTTTGATGGGTTCTTTGATAGAGACTCAATGGTATTGTTTGATCTTTGTAAAATGAGTTTGTTTGATAGCTGTTATACTACATAAGCTGGGTTTACTTCAGTTTCAGTTTACAATATGATCCCAAAAAAGGTTAGTGCAAGTTTTTTGCGATATTAGCAAAAAAAATTGTTAGTTAAATTAAAATCATTTGATGATGCCATCAATTAATTGATATCTGGAGATTTGTGGTCCAACTTTATTCTGCCTTTTGTTAATTATGTCCCTTTTAAATCATTAAGTTATTACTGCATGATACTACAAGTGGATTTGAGCTCGACAATGTTGTTTTGTATGCCGGATTGGAACTCAGATGTGTCTATGCCGTTTTTGGTTTCGAAATTGTGGTTCCGACTCAAGTATCCGAAGGTATTATAAACTCTAATATGAGTTATGTGATTTTTTTTTTTTTTTATTGGTGCAAGAATGAAGATTTTGTGGGGGAAAGTTATATATATTATATATATATATATATATATATATATATATATATATATATCATGAGATGCAAAGAAAAGATGGTTTGTTTAATCTTTAATCTCTTATGTTATCTTGAAGATATACATCAAAACTAGCTACTTGGGATTCTTTTTTTCACTATGTATATGTATATTTCTTCTCAATATTATTATTTGTAACGAAATTTTGATTATGTTTTTTTCTTGTACGATTGCAAAGTTATTTTCTGTGACTTTTTATGATGGCTCATGGATCCACAACTCCAATCCCAAATCTGAAAAATACGATAGTAGATGTAAATAGATCTTTAAAGGATATAATTGTGATAACAACAATAATATAATAGTTTCGAGATTTGATTCGAGGAGGACCAACAAAATTATTGGATTAGAGATAGTGAAAAATCTGAGAATGATGATACATAATTAATTTTCAAAAATTAAAGTAAAAATATATAATAAATTTAAAATTATTTGAAAATAATATGTACCAAAATGTTGTTATATTTTAAAGAAAGTTGAATAGTTTCGTTCATTTTTTTTCACGGTGCAAACTAAAAACCTAATTTTGAAGTCTTATGTGTAAAGTTTTATGTGTAAATATAATTATATTATGGACAATTCTCAAAAATACCACACTTTCATGTTTTTGTGACAAAAATACCACACCAAGGTGAAAATGACAAAATGACATTTTTTTAAGAGAAAAAAGACTATCATACATTTATTTTCATATGTTTTTTCCCAATCCTTTAAACTTAAACCCTAAAACCCAAAACTTAAACCCTAATTAATGACTTTTGAATCCAAATTTATTAATTTAATTATCTTTAAACCATTAAATAAATGTTATTTTTGTCATTTTCACCTTGGTGTGGTATTTTTGTCACAAAAACATGAAAGTGTGGTATTTGAGGGTATTTCTCTTATATTATAAATTTGAAGTGTGAGTAAAATAGTTCTGAAGTTTAAAATGCTAACTTTTTATCGCCTTAAATCATTTAAAATGTGGTTTTTGGTTTGCATTATGTATGGTTTTTTTTTTATTCTTATATTAATGAAAAAGGGTGAGAAGAAACAAAAACTCAGTTTCAATAAATCCTAATGAGAACAGTTTTGTCACCATCAGGGCCAACTGATTCCAAATGCTGAGAAACGAAGACAGAGCTTCATACGAAGCCCAGGCCCAGACCCACATAAAAACGTTTAAAAACCCAATTAATCGTAAAGTAGAAACGTTTAATTAGTGGTGACCGAGAAGGAATGCTTTTCAGTTTCACTACGATGAGTTTGGATGGAGCATTGAATATGTGTGACCAAATACTTTCACTGTTCTTTGGGCGTTTCCGATTTATCTTCTAAATTCGGCTTCCGAGCGTGATTTTCACAGGTTTTCTCTTCTTCTAGAGTTTCGTCACATTCCTGTTTTCTCTTAGTTATTATTTCATTTGCTTGGCTTAAGACAGATCCTTTGTATTGTCTTGTTTTCTTGTGTTCTTTTGTTGGCTTAAGACAGAACCCAAATAACAGTTTCCTGAATTTTTAAGAAATGGACAATATCAGTGGATTGCCTGATGAACTGTTGGTGCGGATACTATCCTTTCTTCCAACAAAGGTTGCTGTTTCCACTAGCATTTTGTCTAATCGTTGGAGGTTTCTTTGGATGTGGTTGCCTAAACTTGATTACACTGATAGAGATTGCTCATCACTGCTTGTTCTGCGGGATTTTATCAGCAAGAGTCTGCCATTACATAGAGCTCCGGTCATAGAAAGCTTGCGTCTTACGTTTAGGGAGTCACATATTAAACCTCAACATATCAAACTGTGGCTTGAAACTGCAGTTTCTCGCCATGTTCGCGAGCTGGATATTACTTATTATTCAAATGGGAATGGAAACATTTTTCCGAGCAGCTTGTTTGCCTGCAAATCGCTCTTGATCTTGAAACTCAGATACGTGACTCTCAGGGATGTTCCCTCTATGGTTTGTCTTCCCTCTCTGAAAACTTTGGAACTTGAAAGTGTGAAAGACGCAGATGAAGAATCCATTCAAGCGCTTCTATCTATATGTCCTGTTCTTGAAGATCTAGATGTGTTTTTTCGTGAGCATGAAAATATGAAAGAGTTCAGTGTTGCCGTCCCGTCTTTGCAGAAGCTATCACTGTATGTATCTGATCAATGGCGCTCATTAGAACTGTATGAGATAGATACCCCTTCTTTGGAATATCTGAAAATTGCAGATTGGAACGAGTGTCCTTGTTTGTTTAAGAGTATGCCTAAGCTGAGGGAAGCACATCTCGATGTTGCATCCTTTGCTGGCAAAAGTGTTATTGGATCAGTCACATCTGTCAAGCATCTTACAGTATGTTCAATGGTAATAATTTCATTTTCGTTTATCAGTTTGCAAGTCGTCCATCTTATTTATAGACTCCCTTTTTTATCAATTAAGTTTTTAAAAATCGTTGGGGCAGGATGTGTATGGTGATGGTATTGTTTTCGACAAGCTTGAACATTTGAAGCTATGTGTGTGCATAGAGGATTCTTCGAATCTCCTAGCCAAGTTCCTCAAAGATTCACCTAACTTACGAGTGTTAGACATCCTTGTACTAGATGTAAGTTTTTTTTGATAAACTATTTTTTTTTTTGTTTTATCTGATGAATTAGCAGTGTCGTATTTAATCCAATTCTTCTTCTTCTTCTTTGTGCTTGGTGGTCTTAGTCACATCATGTAGATTTAAGGACGCCCTGTTTGTTTGGTGAACACGATGAGATTTCTAGACACAGCGTCTGAGCGCAGTAATTAGATGCAGTAGCTCGATACTGTTCGTTTGCGATTTTAGTTCATGCGTTCAAAAATTGTATCTAGATGCAGTTATTTCTGCATTTGTATCTTGACGCATTTGGTGTCAAATGACAATAATATCCTTAATTTCTCCTTTGGTCTAAACAAACATAAAAAAAAATATCAAATTATTTTATAAAATCAGATTTTGTGTTTTAAACAAGAAAACAACATCTTGCAGTTTTAACGAAAAAAATAAGATTTTCCGGTTTTGGCGGGAAAACGAGATTTTCCGGTTTTGGCGGGAAAACGAGATATCCCGGTTTTTCCGGGAAAACGAGATTTCCTGGTTTTTGCGGCAAAACGATATTTTCCGGTTTTGGCGGGAAAACGAGAGCTTGCGGTTTTGGCGGAAAAACGAGAGTTTCCAGTTTTGGCGGTAAAACGAGATTTTGCGGTTTTGTCGGGAAAATGAGAGTTCTCGGTTTTGGTGGGAATTTTTTTTTTTTTTCGGTTTTGGCGGAAAAACGAGATTTTTCGGTTTTGGCGAAAAAACGAGATTTTTCGGTTTTGGCGGGAAAACAAGATTTTGCGTTTTTGACAGGAAATGTTGTTATTGTGTCTTTGATAAAAGCATTATTATTTTGTTGTTTATGTAAAAAAAATTGTTTTTATTATTTTATAGGTAAAATTGGGGTTATAAATAAAATTGTTTTTATTATTTTATAGGTAAAATTGGGGTTATAAATAAGGGTACTTTTGACTTTAGTAATTTTGGATGAGTTTAGTGTAGCGAGACGCACCAAATAAACTCAGCGAGAAATCTTGATTTTTCTGGATGAGTTTTGAAAACGCATTTGGATACCGCTTCCAGTTCATGCTTCTAATTTGTACTAAACGAACGTCAACATGCATCTGCATCTAGATAACGCGTCCAACTCACCAAGCGAACAGGGCCTAATGAGATGGTTAACTGGAATCAACCGAGTTGTGTTCCTGAGTGCATGCTGTCTCTGCAAATTCTCAACTGGTCCCGATACTTTGGGAGGTCACAAGATAGAGAGATTGCTGTTTATATCTTGAAAAACGCTCGCCACTTGAGGACAGCAACATTCCCTGCAATCCCTAAGATGATCAAGGAGTTGACACTCTCTTCTCGAGCTTCAAACACATGCGAACTCGTGTTTGTTGAGTAATAATAAATCAGAGAATTTGAATCATTTTACATGTTCTCATTTGTATAATAGATTTCTGAGTTCATCTCTTCTCGTGTGTCCAACAAAGACCAGATTGTTCAGAATATTAATATTATCTTCCAAAAAATGAGACGCTTCTTAGTAGAGGTCTATTGCGTTTCTGGTTTAGGATCAAAGAATTTGAAAGAATTTTAGGCATAGCATTGGTTAAACTACTAACAACAAACTTTTAATATGTATTCAGTGTCTAGTGTGTCTACATAGAATATACATGTGTATCTGCATAATATGTTTAATATATGTATAACTAGATATTTTTGATGTTTTTATTTGAAAGTTATTAACTGAAATTTTAACAACTTCAACCATCTTTATATTTATAAATGAATAAACTTTTAGTTGTTCTCATTTAAAAAAAAAGAATTAATAGTTTTGAAAATATACTTGTTGATATCCATTTTATTAATATATATGACAATGTTGACAAAAAAAATATATATATAAGTGATACATTAGTTCTACAATTTATATGTTTCAGTAAAAAAATATCATTTGAAATTGGTAAATTATGTATATATATTATTGAACTGTGGATTTATTTATAGCCGCTTAACCAGTCAGTCCATAATTTTTTTAACTCACTCATTAGTTAGAGCTTCATAAAATAATGGATTTCAGATATTGAGTTGGTTGGTTCCATTTAGGTTGGATCAAAGATGCCTGACTAAATAGTAATATAATATTTAAAAAAAAAAACTTAGGTAAAAACTCATTTGAAGTGAAGAATAATTTTTTTTTGTAAATAAAAATTTCTATTTATATCTTCGAATTTGTAGAAACTTTAAAACAATAGATTTGAATGTCTATTGAACTTTATGTGTTCGATGTGTGAGTGTTTTGATTACTATATGAACTTTGTTATAATGTAAGGTTCTAATTTATTGTTACTCTGTTATATACTGAGCTTCATTTATGTAATTTGGTTTTTATTTTTTTTATCCTTTCAATGACGAATTCTTCATAATTTCTTATAAATTTTTTTATCCTATGTTGATTGTTTGATGAGTTTCTTTGATAGAGACTCAATGGTATTGTTTGTTCTTTGTAAAATGAGTTTGGGTTGTTTGGGTTGCAGTCGTACAATACAGTCCAAAATAGTTTTAGTGCAAGTTATTACGATATTAGCAAAAAAAAATTTGTCAGCTAGATTAAAAAAATATTCTTGATAATGCCATCAATCAATTGATATCTAGAGGTTTGTGGTCCTTTTGTTAATTATGCCTTTTGTTAATTATGCCTTTTATTACTGATACTACAAGTTAGTATAGGAAAGAGGATTTGAAGCTCGACAATGTTGTCTTGTATGCTGGATTTGAATTCAGATGTGTCCATGCCGTTTTTGGTTTCAAAATTGTGATTCCGGCTCCACTATCCAAATGTACTATAAACTCTAGTATAAGTTATGTGATTTTTTTTTTCTATTTTTTTTTGGTGCAAGAATGAAAGTTTGTGAGGGAAGTTATATATATCCATATCATTGTTAGGGATTTGTTTATCAAGTTGAGAGACAAAGAATGATGATTTATTTAATTTTTAATCATCTTATGTTATCTTAATGAAATTTTTGATTCGGTGTTTTTTATTGTACCATTGCAAAGTCTTTTTCTGCCATTTGTGACTTTTATAATGGTTCATGGATCTACAACTCCAATTCCTAATCTGACAAACATGATAGTACTCTTTCTGTTTATCAATATAAGATGTTTTGAAGATTTTTTTTTTTTTCAAAATATAAGTTGTGTTCACATTTCAATGCAACTTTTACATTTATTGGAGAGTGTGTAACTAATTATATTTTAATTTTTAATTTATGATTGGTTAAATCATATTTATTCTATATATTAAATGCTGCTTTTTGCATAAAAATACTTTTCTTAATATTTGCGCTTTTAACTAAAACATCGTATATTGAGAAACAGATGAAGTAGATGTAAGGAGATCTTTAAATGTTATAATTATGTTCGTAACAATAAATATAATAGTCTCGAGATTTGATTCGAGGAAGACCAACAAAATTATCGGACTATAGATAGTAAAAAAATTGAAGAATGATGATACATAATTTTTCTATAAATTAAAGTAAAAAAAGAAATAAATTAATTAAAAATATTTGAAAAAAATAATATACACCAGAACATTATTACTTTTTTTATCGCAAATTGAATAGTTATAGTCTGTTTTTTTACGGTGCAAATTAAAAACCTAATTTTGAGATTTTATGTGTAAATATAATTATATTATAGATTTGAAGTGTTAGTGAAATAACTCTGAAGTAAAATATAATTATATTATAGATTTGCATAATGTATGGCTTTTTCTTGAATTTCTTTTTTAAATTAACGAGAAAGGGTGAGAAAAAACAAAAACTCAGTGAAAAGAAATCCTAATGAGAGCTATTTGTCACCATTACGGCACACTGATTCAAAATGCTGAGAAACGAAGAAAGAGCTTCATACGAAGCCCAGGCCCATAGGAAAACCTAATTAATCGTAAAGTAGTGATGGCGACGCCATCTGTCCGAGAAGGCTTCTCAGTTCTCACTACGATGAGTTCGATGGAGAATTAAAATTTGTGTAACCAAATGCTTCCGCTCTTCTTTGTGCGTTTCCGAATCGTCTTCTAATTCCGGCTCCCAAGCGTAATTATCACAGGTTTTCTCTTCTTCTAGAGTTTCGTCCCATTCCAGCTTTCTCTTGTTATTACTTCATTTGCTTGGCTTAAGACAAATCCTTTGTATTGTCTTCTTTTCTTTTGCTGGCTTAAGACAGAACCCAAGTAACAGTATCCCGAACTTGAGAAATGGACAACATCAGTGGATTGCCTGATGAACTGTTGGTGAGGATATTATCCTTTGTTCCAACAAAGGTTGCTGTTTCCACTAGCATTTTGTCTAGTCAATGGAGGTTTCTTTGGATGTGGTTGCCTAAACTTGAGTACACTGATAGAGATCGCTCACTGCTTGGACTTCGAGATTTTATCAGCAAGAGTCTGCCATTACATAGAGCTCCGGTCATAGAAAGCTTGCGTCTTTCGTTATGGGAGTCAGATGATCCGCCACATATCAAACCTCAACATATCAAACTGTGGCTTGAAACCGCAGTTTCTCGCCATGTTCGCGAGCTGGATATTTCTTATTCTTCAGATAGGAATGAAAACATGTTTCCGAGCAGCTTGTTTGCCTGCAAATCGCTCGTGATCTTGAAACTCAGATGCGTGACTCTCAGGGATGTTCCCTCTATGGTTTGTCTTCCCTCTCTGAAAACTTTGCAACTTGAAAGTGTGAAATACGCAGATGAAGAATCCTTTCAAGCGCTTCTATCTATATCCCCTGTTCTTGAAGATCTCGAGGTGTCTTTTCGTGAGGGTGAAGATATGAAAGAGTTCAGTGTTGCCGTCCCGTCTTTGAAGAAGCTATCACTGCATCTATCTTATTATTTGCGCTCATTAGAACGCTATGAGATAGATACTCCTTCTTTGGAATATATGAAACTTACAGATTTGGATGAGCGTCCTTGTTCGTTTAAAAATATGCCTAGGCTGAGGGAAGCACATGTCGATGTTGTATCCTTTGCTCTCAACAGTGTTATTGGATCAGTCACATCTGTCAAGCATCTTACAGTATGTTCAATGGTAATTAATTAGTTGTCGTTTATCAATTTGCAAGTTGTCCATCTTAGTTATAGACTTCCTTTTTTATCAATTAAGTTTATAAAAATCGTTGGGGCAGGATGTGTATGGTGATGGTATTGTGTTCGATAAGCTTGAACATCTGGAGCTATGCGTGTGCTCAAATGATTCTTCGAATCTTTTAGCGAATTTCCTCATAGATTCACCTAAGTTACGAGTGTTAGACATCCTTGTACAAGATGTAAGTTTCTTCGATAAACTTTTTTTGTTTGTTTGTTTTATCGTATGAATGACCAGTGTCTTATTTAATCCAATTCTTCTTCTTCTTTGTGCTTGGTGGTCTTAGCCCCATGATGCTACTGAGATGGTCAGCTGGAATCAACCGAGTTGTGTTCCTGAGTGCATGCTGTCTAGTCTGCAAATTCTCAACTGGTCACGATACTCTGGGAGCCCACAAGAAAGAGAGATTGCGGTTTATATCTTGAAAAACGCTCGCCACTTGAGGACAGCAACATTCTGGCCTGATAAACATGAACATGATGTCCCAATCCTTACGATGATCAAGGAGTTGACACTCTCTTCCCGAGCTTCTTCAAGCACATGCGAACTCGTGTTTGTTTAGGGATTCAAGTTCTCTCATTTGTGTAATAGAATTCTAATTCATATTTTCTCGTGTGTCCAAACAAAGACCAGCTTGTTCGGAATACTAAAATAATTTCCAAAAAATGAGAGGCTTCTTAGCATAAGTCTATTGCGTTTCTGGTCTACGACTACGATCAAAGAAAATTGAATGTATCTTACAGAGGCAACCCAAACTAAAGCTTCTTGCTATATATATTCCAGAAAACAAAGTTCGAGATGTATATTTCTCTGAATTAAACATTTTAAACTTATATCTCCCTGAAATTATAATTCCAAACCTTGAAACCCATATACTTTGGTTTACTATTTACCAAAAAAATATGAACCAATAAAAATGATATAAACCAGATTAAACCAGTGATAAAAAGCAATATATATTTTGTAATTTCAGTTTTTTATTCTACAAATCCAAAACTAAAAAGAAAAAACTGATATTAAAAAGAAACTAATAATTAAAAATTCGTTTTGTGGTTATTTCAAATTTTATATAACATATATTAGTAGAGATCACTAACACAAATTTGTCTATATATAAATAGTATGAATTAAAATAAATAGAAATATTAATATTATAAATGAAAATAAATATAATCAATTTAGTAAATAGACTATATAAAGTCTATATTAGTAGATATACAGTAGTTTTACAGGATAAATGATCTTCTAATATTTTTATATTGGGAACAATGACATTAAATTAAACTATATCTATATTTCATAATTTCTTAAAATATCTTGAATATTAATTACAAATTTCCCACTTTGATTGATGAATTTCAATTGTGTTTCATTTAATATTTTTTCCAAAAACTGTTTACTAATTGCTTTCGAAAAATTTAATGTAGTTAAATTTTAAAAAGAAAAAGATATTGAAAAAATGTAATTATTTAATTGTTAGGTAAATTCAGTAGTGTTTGGTAATAGAGATAAATAATTAAAATAAACGAAAAACAAAAAAAAAACTGAAAAAATCACACACCTCCGTAAAAATACCTACCTTCAAAAGTTTCTCCTTTAATTTATTGAATATAAGTGTTTTATTAGTTTTACAGTTTATATGTTTTAATAAAAAAAAATACTATAAAACTAGTAAATTATGTATATATGTTATTGAAGTGTTGATAATTCGTATTCGATTAACCATTTAGTCAAAATTTTGAAATCCTCACTCATCAGTTAGAGCTTCATAAAAGAATTGGTTTCCACATGTTCAAAGCATGGGTCTTTTCGAGGATTAAAGTTTCAAAGCATTAGTTTTTTTTAAAATAGTTAACTTTTGAAAAATTAAGTTAATTTATTGATAAATATTTGATTAAAATAAATTATTTTCAGAATTTTACATTAAATTTTGGATCTTTGATTGACCCTTAAGTGTGTGGAGTAGTTATTCTATTGGAAAATTGGATTGTATAATAGTTTTTTTTTTTTTTTGATAACCATGGGGTGATCCAAAGGCTTTCTAGGCCCAAGACTAATCCCCATGAAGCCCACGAGAAATCCACGTTTTCTTACCACTTAAGGCGTCTCCGGGTGGCCAGCGCGAATTGAACCCAGGTGGCGGAAGTCCCAGCCGGGACCCCATTACCAACTGAACCAACGGCGCTGGTTTTATCATCCATATTTCAATAAGAAACTGTTATAATATGCAAAATAAACAAATAACATAATCTCAAGGTAAATTTTCGATTATATCATTTTGCAATATTTTATTGATTTTTTTTTTTGAATTTTTTCTCCTGAACCCTATAATCCTGTGCCACAAATTCATTGCTTTCTTTTTACTGGTCTGCGTCGTTCTCTTTTGCCTCAACCAGACCACTGGTAAATGCATTAATCAAACAGCTTCTATATGGAATTATTTATGAAGATTTGGACAATAAAAACAGTCAAAAATCTATCCATGATATTAGTTATCAAGTCCAACCCATTTTAATGCCATTGTAAGTTCCAAGAGCCCAAAATGATGACTTTATTTGCTGGTTGAATGGAGTGACGAAAATTGGAGCGCAAGAGTCATTTGAAGAAGAGAAGTTATTCAACACAATTTTTAACTCATTAACTTGTAGTTTCTAGAAAAATGAATTTGTAGGAACTATAAGTAGTAGCCCTGGGCCATCGGCAATAACCGATCGGAACCGAACCGACCGAACCGTAATTGTCGGTTTCGGTTTCTGCAAATGTTATATGGCGTAACCGATCGGAATTGAATATGAATTCAATCGGTTCTCGGGTCGGTTTGGTTCGGCAGCAGCTACCGATCGGTTTAGGTCAAACCGAAACCTTTGTTTTTGGTGTTCTTCTTTGCTATTCTAATTGGGTTTGGGCTTGTTCTTTTCATTTTAATTTAGCTGGCCCAGTAAATTTTTGATCCAAATAAAACATCTATATCAAAACTAATAAAACAAAACCCTTAACCCTATATCTAAATCGACTTCATCCAGCGCCGCTCACCTATTATTTTATCTCCCTTCTCTCATATCTCTCATTCTCCTCTCTTCTTCGTTTTTCTTTCACCTCCTTTTCTTTCACATGGTTTTTCCTTCACCTTCACACACTCACACTCCTTTCACTCATTGTCCAACCGGTATCTCTTTTACCATTTCTCTTTTTTTCTTTTTTCTTTTCTTATTGTTGATTCTCCTTTTTATCCCACAAAATCTTAGATCCAATTTTTTGTTGGTATGCAAAATATCATATTATTTTCTCTCTTCTTGATTCTCTATTTTTTTTTTTACGGAACTAACCATCCAAGAACCCTAAATTCTTAGTTTTTTTTTGGAGTTTTGTGATACATTTGAACCAACTAACCGAACTAACCGAATCAATTAACCGAAAAACGAATTTTAAAATAATTCGGTTTAATTCGAATATTTTTTAGTACAAAACAGAACCGAATAAACCGATTTCTGAACCGAGCCGAACCGAAATTTAATTCGGTTCAATTCGGCAAAATAAATTCTAACCCGAATAAACCGAGAACCGAATAAACCGACCCGAATAAACCGATTAAACCGATTGCCCAGGGCAAATAAGTAGTGGTGATAAGTAGTGGTGGCAACACCATCTTACTTCCCCGAGAAGGAATGCTTTTCACTACGATGAGTTCGATGGAGAATTGAATTTGTGTAACCAAATGCTTTGGCTGTTCTTTGGGGGTTTCCGATTATCGTCTAGTTCCGCTTGGAAGCCGGAATTTTCACAGGTTTTCTCTTCTTATAGAGTTTCATTCCCATTCCACCTTTCTCTTCTTATTATTTCATATGTTTGGCTTAAGGCAACCCATGTATTTTCTTGTTTCCTTGTGTTCTTTTGTTGACAATATCTGTATACTGAACTAGTAAGAAATGGACAACATCAGTGGATTGCCTGATGAACTGTTGGTGATGATACTATAAGCATTTTGTCTAAACATTGGAGGTTTCTTTGGATGTGGCTGCCTAAACTTGAGTACACTTATAGAGATTGCTCACTGCTTGTACTTCGGGATTTTATCAGCAAGAATCTGCCTTTACATAGAGCTCCGGTCATAGAAATCATGCATCTTGATTTATGGGAGCCACGTGATCCGCCATTTATTAACCTCAGGATATCAATTTGTGGGTTGAGACTGCAGTTTCTCGCCAGATTCGCGAGCTGGATATTTCTTATTCTTCAGATAGGAATGAGAACATGTTTCCGAGCAGCATGTTTTGAAGAAATTTGTGCGGGTTTTAATCATATTAAAACAGCCCTAACGACAAATTCTAAGCCACGGATCATGTGTCAATTGAATCTATATCAGATCTCGAGTATACCTGGAGATTATGCAGCGGAAGATGATCAGGTATTCGAGATTAGGGGCGCCTCAAGTGCTGCGCCTCTACAGAAGTCCACACGCACACAAACTAGACGACAGGGATGCTAGTGCCTTCGCGAACAATTCGCCTTGGGGTTCTCTCTGCGTTTCTGTGATGGCCAGGAACTTCTCTTATGTCTCAAGTCGTGCCATATATCATATATATAGGCGACCTAAAGAGACCTAGTTGACCGATGGACCAAACCGACTTGATTTCAATTAAATCAAAATCCGGTTATCTGATCCCGAGTGCTGTCGATCGACACTAACCATCGGTGTCGACCGACACCCTCACAGAAAATCGATATCAATGTATATCTTATATACATTGATCATGATCATTACTCTAATGATAAAACCCAATTTATATTATCCAATTTGCTTAAGCCACTGCACTTCATAATTTGCCCAGTCAATGCCCTTATAGTCACCAGTTACGGCTGACGTTTGACAGAGTCAAAACATATCAATTCATATGTAAGAAAACATGATGAACTCAGGTCTAAAGACTATACTCTATAGTCGTAATGAGAAACTCTTATGACACTCATATAACAATCTTGTAGAGTTCTCATTAGAGGGTCATGTCCGATCATGTGTTCCCTAACACATATCCATGTGATTGACTTTAATACTCCTATTAATGACTCCATGAAACTTAGTCATCAGTCACCTCACATACTAGTCTCGCGCGGTTATTAATGTCCAACTTTAATAACCTCGACTATGGACACTAATAATTTATGTCATCTATCACTTATAGAGTTTCATGATCAAATCACTTATTTGATGATCTATAAGAATGCCATAAATTACTTTTGGACAATTATTTAATAACACAATTAAATAATGCTGAAACAATTTCATTAAATAAAACATAACCAAATGTATGTTAACATGAACATCAAAACATAAATGTGATAACTCCCACTAAAAACAAGATTACTACTTAAGGAATCTAATGCCTATAGCACCTGCATGACTCTCATGCTTCGGTCATGGGAGTGGCTTGGTAAAAGGGTCAGCGACGTTCTCGTCTGTCGGAACTCGGCTGATCTTGACATCACCTCTCTCAATGATATCACGAATCAGATGATATCTTCTCTCAATGTGTTTGGATTTCTGGTGTGATCTGGGCTCCTTAGCCTGAGCCATGGCTCCATTGTTGTCACAAAACAATGCCACAGGCTCAGAAATGATAGGAATCACACCAAGCTCAATAATGAACTTCCTAATCCAAACAGCCTCCTTCGCCGCTTTAGAAGCAACGATGTATTCAGCCTCGGTCGATGTATTAAGTAGTAACATTTACTTCTATAACATAGATACCTGGAGAAGTCGTCTCAAACGTCTTCTTTGAATTCTTTAGATCTCCCAGATACTCTTTGCAATTTCTCTTCCAATGCCCAGACTTATTGCAGTAATGGCATTTATCAGCATCATTAGGGCCGCGTTTGGGCTTGGAGGAGGCCTCAGGCTTGTCCTGATTCTCAATCTGGACTGCCTTGGCCTTTCCCTTGCCCTTAGCGGGTTTCTTAAACCTTTTACCCCCTTGCACCAAAAGTACATTAGGGGTGCCCTTCTTGATGTTTGGCTCAGCTGTCTTGAGCATGCCATGCAACTCAGTCAAAGTCTTTGTCATGTTGTTCATGTTATAGTCATAACAAACTGATCAAAGCTTGATGGCAAGGACTGCAGAATGATGTCCGCAGCCAACTCTTGGCTAAAGGGACAATCCAGTTTTGCCAGGTTATCAATATAAACCATCATCTTGATGACATGTGGGCTAACTGGACCATCCTTTGGTAGCTTGCAGTCAATGAGAGATTTAACTGTCTGGTATCTCTCAGTTCGTGCCTGCTCCTGAAACATCCCTTTCAGGCTAGTGATCATCTCAACTGGTGACACCACGTTCTCGTATTGCTTCTGCAAGTCCGAGTTCATGGAGCCAGCATGAGACAACTCACATCGACCACATCATTGGAATGCTTCTCCCAGCATTCCTTTCAGCGTGTGCGGCACTGGATTTTGGTTTCTCAAGGAGAACCTTCTCAAGGAGATATTCCTTTTTCTCCTGCTTGAGAACAATTCTCAAGTTCCGATACCATTCGAGGAAGTTCGATCCATTAAGCTTGTCCTTCTCAAGGACTGATCGAAGTGAGAATGTGTTTCTGTGAGGGGAACTAGACATAGCTGAAAAAACACAAAATGAGAGTTTAGTTTCGATGTTCAAGAAATGAGAAATCTTAACAATTAAGAAAACTCGCATTATATTCAAAACAATTTTTCTCAAGTTGAATATAATGATCCAAGATCCATATTTTACAAAAATTTGAGTGAGCTTTGGCCCATCGCCCAAACTTTAGCTATTTAGGTAAGCAACCATTTGTTAATTATATCATATATAATTCTTGGTCTCGGATTGATATCTTATATCAAATCCAATCCTATATCTATGAGCCCAAAACTATTTTGATAGCCCAGTTAAGCAAACCAATCTTTTAAGTCACGCAGTAACGATTACAACCTGCCTCAATCGTGTAATTGCGGACACCCTGCTTTGGCAGACCCATCACACAATGAAACGAGCCTTGACAGTTGACAAGATTGGGAAGATATCAAATGCTTAATATTAGGTTTGAGGAACGGAACCTTAATCAAGTTTATATATCACTTATATCTTCTAAATATTTCAACTTGTTTTACACTTTTAATTTTTCTTAAGTTAAACAAGCTAGGAACGCAGATTCTGAACTAGTGTCGATCGACACAACTGGTTTGTGTTGACCGACAGATTTTGATCCGGTTCAATCGCGATAAACAATTGATTAACACTGGAGATATTAAAACAGCCCTACCGACAAATTCTAAGCCACGGATCATGTGTCAATTGAATCTATATCAGATCTCGAGTATACCTGGAGATTATGCAGCGGAAGATGATCATGTATTCGAGATTAGGAGCGCCTCAAGTGCTGCGCCTCTACAGAAGTCCACACGCACACAAACTAGACGACAGGGATGCTAGTGCCTTCGCGAACAATTCGCCTTGGGGTTCTCTCTGCGTTTCTGTGATGGCCAGGAACTTCTTTTATGTCTCAAGTCGTGCCCTATATCATATATATAGGCGAACTAAAGAGACCTAGTTGACCGATGGACCAAACCGACTTGATTTCAATTAAATCAAAATCCGGTTATCTGATCCCGAGTGTTGTCGATCGACACTAACCATTGGTGTCGATCGACACCCTCACAGAAATTGTTTGGGCAGGATGTGTATGGTGATGGTATTGTTTTCGACAAGCTTGAACATCTGAAGCTATGTGTGTGCACAGTGGATTCTTCGAATCTCCTAGCCAATTTCTTCCTCAGAGATTCACCTAACTTACGAGTGCTAAAGATCTTTGTACTAGATGTAAGTTTCTTTGATAAACTTTTTTTTTGTTTGTTTTATCTGATGAATTAGCAGTGTCGTATTTAATCCAATTCTTCTTCTTCTTCTTTGTGCTTGGTGGTCTTAGCAACATGATACTGGATGTACTAATGAGATGGCTAGCTGGAATCAACCGACTTGTGTTCCTGAGTGCATGCTGTCGAGTCTGCAAATTCTCAACTGGTCACGGTACTCTCGGAGCCCACACGATAGAGAGATTGCGGTTTGTATCTTGAAAAACGCTCGCCACTTAAGGACAGCAACATTCTGCGCTGATGATGAATACCCTGATGTTCCAATCCTTACGATGATCAAGGAGTTGACACTCTCTTCCCGAGCTTCAAGCACATGCCAACTCGTGTTTGTTTAGGGATTCAAGTTCTCATTTGTGTAATAGAATTCTAATTTCATGTTTTCTCGTGTGTCCAAACAAAGACCACCTTGTTCCGAATATTATTATAATTTTCCAAAAAAAAGATAGTCTATTGCGTTTCTGGTTTAGGATCAAAGAAAATTGAATGTACCTTACGCAAATAGTGAAGAATAACCTTTTTGTATATCAGATTCTATTCGTATCGCCCTTTTTGTAGAAATCTTAAAACTATATGTTTGAATCTCTGTTGAACTTAATTTATGTATTCTATGTGTGAGTGTTTCCATTTCTATATGATCTCTATTATCTTGTAAGGTTCCAATTCATTGTTAATCTATTGTAATGCGCTTGATTTATGTAGTTTGGTTTTTTTATTGTTTTTAATCTTTTCAATGATGAATTATTCATAATTTCTTATGAATTTGTCAATTTTATATTGATTCTTTGATGGGTTTCTTTGATAGAGACTCAATGATATTATTTCTGTGAAATGGGTTTGCATGTTTGATCGCCATTATTATGGTATATGCTTTGATTTTCAATTTTACAGTACGACCCACAAATTTTGAATGCAGGTTTTGCGATATATTTGCATTTTTTTTTGTTAGTTAGAGTAAGAAAATTTTCTTGATGATGCCATCAGTCACCATGTCATTCTTGGCTTCAAAATTGTGGTTCCGGCTCCACTATCCGAACTACTATAAAGTATAAACTCTAATACGAGTTATTTGGAAAAAAAATTTCTCCTTTTTAGGTGCAAGGATGAGGTTTTGTAGGGGAAGTTATATATATATATATGTTTATGTCATTGTTAGAGATCTGTTTATCAAGTTCAGAAACAAAGAAGAGTTGGTTTGTGTAATCTTTAGTCATTTTGAAGATATACATTAAGATTCGCGATTTAACATTTTTTTTTTTTTTTTCACAATGTATGCGTCTTTTTATACTCATTATTTATAAACAAAATTTGATCCCATATTTTTTTTCGCACAATTGCAAAGTCCTTCTATGCCATTTGTGATATCTATGATGGCTCATGGATCTATGACTCCAATCCCGTATCCATGATATATGATAGTAAATGTGAAGAGATATTCAAATGATGGAACTGTTTTCTTAACAACAACTATAATGGTCTTCAGATTCGACTCTTTCTACCATTAAAATTATCGGATAAGAAATCGTGAAGAATATGAGAAAGTTGATACACAACTTTTTTATTTATTTTTATATAAATTAAAATAAAAAAAATTAAATAAATAAAAAACTGAAAAAATAATATACACTAACACATTATCACTTTTTATCGAAACTTAAAATAATTCCAGTTATTTTTTAGGGTGCAAATTGAAAACCTAATTTTGATATTTTATGTGTATATAAAATTAGAGGGTAGGTTTGAAGTGTGAGTGAAATAATTTTAAACAATTTAAAATGCTATTATGTATGGCTTTTTAATTTTTTTTTTTAATATTAATGAAAAATGTGAGAAAAAAAAGCAAAAATGTTGTGAACTGAATGTTCTGTGTGTATTATTATGAGGACCAAAGGTCTCTTTATATAGTGGTTACACCAGGTAGAGAAAAGGTAATTATCCTTTTACTACTCATAACAAGAAAAGAAAATATCCCATAAACCTATTCCTTGTCTATAAAGGATAACATCTAATTATACTAAGGACCGGTTATGTTAATAACCTCTATATGGATCGGTCTATATTGAGTCCATTAACCAAACGGTTCATAACACTCCCCCTTGGACGAAATGACCGAACCCGATGCAACCAAGGATCTTTGTAATACGCTTGGGGATGCTGCCTCATTAAAACCTCACTAAAGAAAAACCCAGTGGGACAAAACCTTAGTGAGGAAAGAGTACAGCACGTATTACTCCCCCTGATTTAGACATCCTAAAGTCCTTTAATCGGCGCATGCCGATCTGATACACCAGCTTCTTGAGCGTGGAAGTTGGGAGCGACTTTGTGAACAAGTCGGCTGAGTTGTCGCTTGAACGGACTTGAAGCACTTGTATTTCTCCAGCCTTCTGGAGATCGTGAGTGAAAAAGAATTTTGGCAGAATATGCTTCGTCCGGTCTCCCTTGATGTATCCATCCTTCAATTGAGCTATGCACGCAGCATTGTCCTCATGAAGTACGGTCGGTTCGTCCTTTCCATCTGTCATCCCACAATCTCGCCTTATGTGCTGAGTCATCGATCTCAACCAAACACATTCACGGCTGGCTGCATGAATCGCCAAAATCTCTGCGTGATTTGATGACGTGGCCGTGAGTGTCTGCTTCATGGATCGCCATGAAATTGCTGTTCCTCCATGAGTGAACACATATCCTGTTTGAGATCGTCCATTGTGTGGATCCGATAGATAACCTGCATCAGCAAAACCAACTAAACCTTTGTCCTTATGGTTAGTGTAAAATAAACCCATATCTTTCGTTCCTTGAAGGTAACAAAGTAAATGTTTAATCCCGTTCCAGTGCCTTTGGGTTGGACAAGAACTAAATCTTGATAGGAGGTTCACGGCAAAACAAATGTCTGGTCTAGTGTGACTAGCCAAGTATAGTAATGCTCCTATGGCACTTAGATATGGCGTTTCGGGACCAAGGACTTCTTCATCCTTTCTTATTGGACCAAACGGATCTGTGTCCGGGCTTATGCTCCTTACGACCATTGGGCTACTCAATGGGTGAGCTGTGTCCATATTAAATCTCTTGAGTACTTTTTCAGTATACGCCATTTGATGCACAAGGATTCCGTCTTTGACGTACTCAAGCTGTATTCCCAAACAGAACTTAGTCTTTCCTAAGTCTTTCATTTCAAATTCGGCCTTTAACAAATCAACTGTTTGGGTGATTTCTCCAGAGGTGCCGAGGATGTTCAAATCATCCACGTAAACTGCTATAATCACAAATCCACCGTTTGCAAACTTCTTTATAAAGATACACGGACTGATGGGATCATTTTTATATCCGGATTTAATCAAGTACTCGCTTAAACGATTGTACCACATGCGCCCACTCTGTTTCAGTCCGTATAGGGATTTGGTTAGCCTAATGCAGTGTTCTTCTCGAGAACTTTTCTTATCTTTGAGCTCAATACCCTCTGGCAATCTCATATAGATTTCATTATCCAGTGGACCATATAAGTATGCGGTGACAACATCCATTAACCGCAGATCTAACTTTTCTCTTATGGCCAAACTTATAAGGAATCGGAATGTCGTTGCATCCACCACAGGGGAGTATGTCTCCTCATAATCGATTCCAGGTCTTTGAGAGAATCCTTGTGCCACAAGCCGTGCTTTGTGTCGAACAATCTCTCTTGTTCGTTCTCTTTCTTACAAAGACCCATTTATGTCCCAACTGGTATTATATCACGAGGTGTCCGAATAATGGGACCAAAAACCTCTCTCTTCTTTAAAGAGTTTAACTCCACGTTTATGGCTTCTTTCCATTTAGCCCAATCAGATCGTTGAGTGCACTCATCTATTGACGTGGGTTCTAGATCCTCATTCATAATCTCAAGTGCTACGTTGCATGCAAATATATCATCGACGTCGATATCTTTTCTGTTCCATTGGATTCCGGACATAACATAATTTATTGAGATCTCATTGTTATCTGGAACTTCAGGACCATGAGGCTCGGCGTCCCGAGCATCATTTGGCGGCTCCTTAGGCTCATAAGTGTCCGGTCCATTAGTTATCTCCTCGGCCTGAATATCAGCACCTTTTCTAATTTCCGAGGAGTCTTATCTTTGGAACCAATTGGTCTTCCACGCTTTACTCGCGGTTTAGACTCTGTAGCCACTTGCGGTCCACTTTGGACATCAATGCGTATTGGTGCGTTCACGGCTGGAACATACGACTTAGTAACTCTCTGCGGGTCAGCAAAGGAATCTGGCAATTGTATAGCTAGCTTTTGCATATGTATAATCTTTTGAACTTCCAAGTCACTTTCTTGGGTTCGAGGATCTTGCCAATTTATGGATGTTTGATTCCATGAGAGTTCTTTTGTCAGCCGGTTTTCACTACCTACAGTTGGATAAACGGACTCATCGAAATGACAATCCGCGTATCTGGCCTTAAATAAATCACCGTAGTTGGCTCAAGATACTTTATGATCGTGGGTGAATCATATCCAACGTATATCCCCATCCTCCTTTGAGGTCCCATCTTAGTTCTCTGTGGTGGAGCAATAGGCACATAGACTGAACATCCAAATGTCTTAAGATGGGATATGTTTGGCTCTTGACCCGTTAGTAATTGCATTGGGGAAAACTGTGGTCACTAGATGGCCTGATACGGATTAGGTCTGCAGCGTGTAAGACAGCGTGTCCCCAGGCTGAAACTGGAAGCTTTGACCTCATGAGTAATGGTCTAGCAATCAGCTGGATTCGTTTGATGAGAGACTCTGCTAAGCCGTTCTGTGTATGTACATGTGCCACGGAGTGCTCAACACTTACCCCCATGGACATACAGTAGTCATCAAACGCTCTGGACGTAAACTCTCCCGCGTTGTCCATACGGATGGACTTTAACGGAAAGTCTGGAAAGTGCGCTCTTAGGCGGATTATCTGGGCAAGGAGTCTTGCAAATGCCATATTCCGTGATGACAATAAGCATACATGTGACCATCGTGTAGATGCGTCAATGAGGACCATAAAATATCGGAATGTCCCACAAGGTGGGTGGATGGTCCGCATATGTCTCCTTGAATCCTTTCCAGAAAGTTTATCGTTTCCTTAGTCACCTTTACTGGTGATGGTCTTACAATCAGTTTTCCTTGCGAACACGAGGCACAAGTGAGACTCATAGGGATCACTTTCCTTTCTTTCAAGGCGTGGCCATTCGTGTTGAGGATCAATTTCCGCATCATTCCCGACCCGGGATGTCCCAGACGGTCGTGCCATAGAGTGAACATATCCGTAAGGGCTTTGTTTACGGTGGCATTGGCCTCTATCATACTGAACTTAGTACAGTACACGCCCGTAGCTATAGCAGGTATGGTCTCGTGGACCTTCTTATGGCCGTTGGCGATTTTTGTTATTTGGAGAAATTCTTTCTTCCCTTCGCCTTGTTTCCACATGATATCCATTCAAACGAATGTCTTTAAAGCTCAATAAGTTACGATTTGAGTCTGGGGAAAACAATGCATCTGGAATTTCGAGATGTGTGCCCTTAGGCATTAGAACGGCGGCCTGGCCGTGGCCTTTTATAAGACTGGCCTGTCCTGCTATAGTCTCTACGATTGCCTTTCTTAGTTTAAGGTCTATGAAGTATCTTTCATCTTTCAAGATCGTATGACTTGACCCACTATCCACAAGGAATACGTCCATACTTCATAAAACAAGAATCATGTCTTAAAGCCTTAAATATTTTATTAAATCATAGATAGAAATCCAAAGACATGAATCCAAAGCAAATCAAAACAAGAAAGCAACATGAAAGTATAAAATCGGAAACTAAATTATTTTTCTAGTCAACGTATGAACTGCCCTCACAGTATGAGCATTCTTCCTCATTGCACGTTTGAGGTTCTGTCATCTCTTTACGCCTCTTTATGAAGTCATCAGCTTTACTGATAATTTCTTTTGTCCTTTGTGGACCAAGGAGGTAATATAGTAGATCATTATAGTTGGTGAAAGTTTCGGCCTTTCGTGATAACACTATCTGTCTCGGATGGAATGTAGATATAGTCTTATTTAAAAGATCTCTGTGTGTTATCACTTCGCCACATAGCATAAAGCCATGTACGATTCTCAGTAGAGTACAATTGTACTCATCCACGGATTCATAGTCCTGGAAGCTGAGTCTACTCCATCCATCCATGGAGGTCAGCCATAATTTCATTGAGAATCTTTCACCAAGCTTTGTCCAGAGGTCAACTGGATCTTTAGTATCTTCATACTGATCTCTTAGATCCTCAGTGAGATGACGGCGCATAATGTTTATGCTCTTTGCTTTTGGCTTTCAAGTTCATTATTATCTTTGTAGATGCATCTTCCGAGTCCTCTGTCATGTAGAGCAAGTCTCGTGCTCAATGACCATTCCATAAATTCGTCTCCTGAGAGATCTAGGACCGGGTATTCAAAGTTGTTAACTTTGGCCATTCTTTCATATGCATCAAATCTTTCGTTGATATTAGCCATCTGAAAACGTTTAACGAATTTCAGTTAGGGGCTTTTAATAAATCCGGACCTTAGTGGTAATGGCCGGTTTATATATATGCATATAGCATGTCCGATTTTAATACTTCATGGTTTCAATCAATTATGCAAATCAATTAATTAAATCATGCAACCGATTTTCTATTATGTTATTAGCAATATTAATCAATTTCCCTTTTTGCAAAATTAATCATAAGGCAATTCATTGAAGGGATAAACCAATAAAGGAAATTAAACAAAAAGGGGAAAAGGATATACTTAACACTTTCCTTTTTACTAAAAGGAAGGGATTAAGGTTTTCCTATTTGGATTAGGATTATGTTTAGGATCGATTTCAACCTAGCTTTTTCTCTAGGGTTTCACGATTTCAACTATGGCCAAAACAAGCATGCACAAATCGATTCTAACAACCTAACTCATACAATCCGATTTCAATCAATGATACATGCGATTTCTATGCTAGTCCAAACTCGATTTTAAGTGATTGATGCAAGCAAGTTCTCATGCGATTTTAAAGCAGGTAAATAAGCAAGCTAATGAAATAATTTAAACATGCAATCAAGATCACAAATCGATTCAGCAAACAAGCAAGGTAATATTCAAACAATCCGATTTTAGGGTTTCATAAGCTTAAGTCCGATTTCAAGGTGGGTTTGAATATAAGATCAAACAAGTTTATCAAACAACCGATTTTAAACTCATGATATAGCTTAGGTCAATGTTCGGTTTCAAGGTTTTAATAAGATCAAGCAAGTTCATGGGAGCAACCGATTTTAGGGTTCAAGTTCATTAATGTCCAATTCGATTTTGCTTTGTTCTTAGTTTAGGGTTTTACCTTTTTCTTTCTTTTAGATTTGAATTGGAATGAACCGGGAGCTAATGACCTCGGAAAACACAAGCTGAAATCGGATCTCCTTGGTTTATTTGGTGGGTCGTCGTGCACTGTATGCGTGCGTGAGAGCGCGTCCGATGTCGGATCGATAAGCGGTTTTCACCGGTAGATTCGTCTCGTCGAGGGCTTCGATTTGATATCTGGATCGCCTTCTGGTTCCTCACGGTTTGAAAGATATGACTCTTTAAAGTTTCGGCAGCTACTCAGGGTCTCTAGGGTTTTAGGGTTTAGGAGCTTTCGTGCTGATAACGTGTTGTGAACTGAATGTTCTGTGTGTATTATTATGAGGACCAAAGGTCTCTTTATATAGTGGTTACACCAGGTAGAGAAAAGGTAATTATCCTTTTACTACTCATAACAAGAAAAGGAAATATCCCATAAACATATTCCTTGTCTATAAAGGATAACAACTAATTATACTAAGGACCGGTTATGTTAATAACCTCTATATGGATCGGTCTATATTGAGTCCATTAACCAAACGGTTCATAACAAAAAACAGTGAAAAGAAATCTTGATGAGAACTCTTTTGTCACCATCTGTCATCTATCACGGCCAACTGATTCAAAATGCTGAGAAACGAAGAAAGAGCTTCATAAGAAGCCCAGGCACAAGCAGGCCCATAAAAAGCCAATTAATTGTAATGTAGACGGTTTAATTAGTGGTGATGGCGACGCCATCTGCCG
>VHIU01000627.1:0-72552 GCA_010577795.1 Isatis tinctoria | reverse complement strand
TAAAATGTAATGGTATTTTCGACAGTAGAGACTAAAGATTATATTGCTTACAGAGTTCTTCAATAATTTTATTGGTCCATCAAACAAGCAGGGATCAATCTATGTGGATGTATTTAATCAATCTTCAGTAGATTAAACTATCATACATACTATCGCAGGCAAAACCGGCGTTACGTTATGTCATTTTTGTTTGTGGGAAGATAGAGATGAGGTAGCACAAGTAAACATGCAGTGCAGCCGATGTTGTTGCTTAAAAAAAGTGAGCTATGAATCTTAAAGTGAAGAGGGGAAGATCTTAGAATAATGTAAAGAATCATTCTTAAAGAGATGGAAGAAATTAAAAAAAAAAATATGTATATGTTTTTCTTTTCGAAGAGAGTTGCTCTGTTGTACCTTTGTTTTGCCAAAGTTTAATGCTTTATATGAGTAGCTTGGTCCTGTAGCTGTAGCAGCGGTTTGGCCCACGGCTCCGGTCCGCTATGTTCCTGCCGTTTTAACAAACAAAACCACTTTCCTTAACAACAAAGGAATTATGACATAACCAGAATCCACAGCATAAAAGGGCGTAAACTTGAATGATTAGTATAGAACCCATTGTCCCAAAAAAAGTTAAAGGCATTGTATATTTCGAAAGTACAAACTGTGAAATCAAGTAAAAAGCATTCGAATGGGGTAAATGTGAATATGCCGTGTTTGAAACCATATACAATTAAACCGTAACTTAACTTTTTCTCATGCTGTTTTTGTTATAAACTGTCCTTCCATATATTTAGTGAAAAAAAAAGGAACTATTAGCACCATATTAATCTCACAAAACATGTTCACTAGAACAGAGAAAATACTGTTCATGAAACCATAAGCTTATCAGTTTAAAGAAGGTGTGTTGAGAAACCCAAATTGGCCAATTTATCCAATCAAGATTGGAATGGACAAGGATATGCATGGTTAGACAAAAGCAAAGGACAAATGTAGAGTTGTAGGGAAACCAACCAATGAAGAAAGATACTTAACTTCCCAGCGGTTTTCGTGTACCGAACTCTTTTGTACAATCATTGTCAGATTCTTCCAATAACAGCCTTAATTCTACTTAGATTTCCAAAGCAATGTTTTTTTTAAGTGAATCTAAATTCCTCAGGGTCCCAGGGACCCACCGTGTGCTTTTACACTTTAAAGCTCCCCTCCAAATCCCAATAACTGATATATAACATGACTATATCTACAGGGAAGGGACACACATGAAATTCAGAAAAATCACAAGGGATACAAACCCATTCTCCTTATCCCTAAACCCATTCTCTCATCATCTCTTTGAAGAAAAAGAAAGATACTCTTGATTCTTCTTGTCTGCCTAAGAGCAGAAATGCTGGGTTCCAGTACAAGGGTGATGCTTTTTCTTCTTGTCTGCATAGGGTTACTATCAGACAACAGATATAAGGTCTCGGCTTTGAGACATAGAGAGTTTTTCCTCAGACAAACACAAGGAGACAACAATGGAGTTCAACCAGGTGAAATCGCTAAGCTAAAGAGCATCGATATTCAGTTTACGGACAACCGTGAGGATCACGGAACGCTCAGGGAAAACCGGCGCATTCTTGAAGAGGTTAACAAGAATAAAAGTAAAGCAGGGAAGAAGCAAGAACAAAAGAATATGACAAAGGACTCGTTTCAATCAAGCAAGAGACGCGTAAGACGAGGATCAGATCCTATCCACAACAAATCCGAGCCGGTTTCTTGAGTGGCAGTGTGGCACAACGACAATCAAATACAGCAAAGGCAACATACTGTAGAAATGCAAGAAGAAGAAAAAGAAAGGAAAAAAAAAAAGAGGCGCAACGATCAACCTTATGAAGCTGGAGGTAGGTTAGTTGGTTTATTCTCAGGTTTTGTTTTCTAAGTATAGGTTTGATAAAACACAGCTGTTGAAGAACAGCATTGTCTGTTCAGATACACCAGTCACCAGGAGAATACATATTTGTTTTTCACAATATTTCTTTGACTTAAAAGTCTTCACTCTTTTGTTTGCATTTAGTTCTTCTAAGTTTCCCCATAAGTTTTGTTCTTTTCTGCATTGCTTTGACTCCACCAAAAACATATCATATGTATATACAATTATCTCAAAAAGTTTTGATTCGTCTACAACTTCACTGTGAAACCTCTCTTTTACCAAAAATTTGAACTCATAAGGTAGCCAATTCTAAATTTCTAACAATACCGGCTTATATCAACAAGTGAAAAATGAAAAATCCATAAAAACTAAAGTTCTCTAAGCAAACTTCTGGCTGCTGCAAGGAACCATAAATCTAAGGATGAAACCAATGTTCTATAAGCGGATACAAGATTTGATAGAACAGAGAATTTTCGGTTTCAAAATTTAGATTTCATTGCTTCTTGTCAAGGAGATCACTTGTGGCACAAAGCCGTAAGATCAACCTTAAAGCAACTGCAATGACACGAATGTTTTATTGGAACTAGTGCCTACATGCGATGCGATCCAACTGTAATATTGAGTAGACGAGATACTTGAAACCAGAGTATATATTACTAATTTACTACGAATATATCTTCCGGAAAGTTAAAAACTCTGCCTCTGCCTCAGCATTATCCTCATACGGTAAGGAAGATATTTATTGCCACGCCGCCAGCGTTTAACAGCCAGCCACGACGGTTCAGTCGCCGAAGGCCTAGATGCATAACGGCTACCATAGATTAATCAGTATTTGCTTTTTTTCGTTGTTAGGCCCAGTCCATAAAAATAAATTTACTGGGCCTATTTTTAAGTTGTTTTGTGCTCGACGATTTTTTTTTTTTCCAATAGTGCTCGACGGTTAAAGTTAAAAAGAATTCATCTATCAAACTTACAAAAAAAAGGTTGCATGATAAAACTAATAAAAAAAACTCTCATCAACAAACATATGGTGATGGTTAGTATGGACCTTATGGTTTGGATAAGTCATGTGATAAATAATGTTTATGGTCGATAATTTAAACAAGGTCGAAAATGCGATGATGGGTAACATATGATATAGAAGTATATGATTTTAGCGTTTTATAATTATTTGTAAAAAATTATTCAGCTAAAATGTTTATGTTATCCAAATTACATGTCATATTCCGCCGTTAGTTCGCAGACATGTCATGTTCCAAACATGACAAATAATAATTACAATTTCTTAAAGAATATGTAGAGAAACGTTACGCCAAAAATGACCCCATGATTATAATAACATCTAAATCTCGGATACGCAGCATACGCTTTACCTTTTTCCTTCCAACCCTAGTGGCCGAACTCCGTGATGCGCGTGCCATTTTGGTCACTGACAGTCATCGTTTGGACATTATTCTAATCCGTATTTATGATTCTGTTTGACCCCACGATATTTATAATTCAGCTTATTTTTTTTTTTTTTGTCACAAACTGTAGTTTTATAGATGCTTACTCTCCATTAAAGGAGAAAACGGTTACAAACGATGATAAAGCTACAGAGTCCGCTGCTATAAAAAGCAAACGAAGAGCATAAAACCAAAAGATAGAAGCAATCATCATACATAAGCTGTAAACATTATAGAGAAGTCCTCGTATCTCGACAACATAAGGCCTAAATATTGGAATGATGCTGTGGGAGATGTAGCACATAAGCAGTGAACAAATACCCGTGATTGATATCGCCTCAAGTGCGGAGAAAACAATCATAAAATTGGCTGCACTGAATAGTGTTGAGCCGTTAAAGAGTACAGAGAGTGAATCATCTGTAATAATCTCTTCTGATCCAAGAGCTGACCGCATAACACAAAGGCAGCGGTACACAAGCCATGAAAGAGGAGAAGAGTTTGGTCCCAAAGGACTGGAGGGGCTCAGGATTTGAAGAAACCTGCAAGAAAAATATCTCAATATGAAAGTATACGGTTTCGGCCAAGATAGGTCAAATAGGTAGAGGTTTGGGGTAGGCGGTTGGAGGAAGGCAGACTCTGCACAAGAAACTAACATTCGAGAATCATTCGAGATACCATTCCAGATGGTGTCATAAACATCCAAAGATAAAGTTGATGGAGAGTATGAACACAAAGGGGTAATAAGGGATAAAGGGCTAAGTTCCCATGAATTTTCTTTGACATAACATATATCCAGCTTGTAGTACTTTTGAAAGAGTAGAAATTTGATACCAGAGAACTGGAATACCGGATGGCTAGAGTACTCGGCTGCAGGAACAGAAGGCAAAAATCTGCTTATGGTCAGATGAAGCGCAAGGGCCAGCAGACACGGTTTAGTGTGATTTTGGTTAATACCAGTTGGGTCGGGCTTTGCTGGGCTTTGAAAAGGAAAGAAGTCAACTACAATGAAGTATTGGGCCAGGCCCAATAAATTGTTGAAAGAAGCTCTAGGGTTTAGAGGTTGCTTGACAGTTTGAGAGAAATTCATGGTGGCGGCGGCGATAGATCCACACTCTGACACCGCAAAGCATTCGCTGGAACTAAGGTTTAACGGCATGGGCAAGAGGTATGGTGGAGGAGAAGCACTGCTTGTAGTCCGGCCGCAAAGGGTAGGGCATAGAAAGGTGTCGCCGGTGGGAAGGGCAGTAAGGCGGTGGGATAAGGCTGACAAGACGCCACAGTGGTTAGAGGTGGGAGAAGCGTAAGATCTTCGGATTAAACGTGAGAGAAATTTCGAGTCGGGGAGATCTGTGTGATGGTAGGCGGTGAGAGGCGTCACTCCATTGCTCGGCTGTGGCACATGGGTCTCGTCGCCAATGGAGGTCCATGGGAGACGGTGAAGAACGGTGAATCAGAACCGGAGGAGAAGTCACGTAAGGAATAAGAAAAACCGAGGAGAGGAAAGGAGAAAGAAAGAAGAAGTGAAGAAAGCAGGAGAGAAGAAGAGCAAAGCGGAGGAGGCGACGCCGGCGAGCTTGTGCTCCGCCGGCGTCGACAAACGAAGAGATGTGAGCTGTCTCGATATTCGAGTCTGAGAGGAAAACGAGTGATTGATTAATGAATTTCCTTTTGATTATATGAGAAAATTTAATTCAGCTTATAAGATTCTAATTGTAAAGCAAGTGAATAAATAGTTACATCAACGTCCTGTCAACGAAATTATTAGCAGAATTATACACTCGATTGTAATCAATTATCGTGTGGTCAAATAGAGTCGATAATTTTTGTTTGGATTCTAATTAGGCGTGATAGGTGACTAGGTTTGTAATAAAGACAAAACGTAAAACCTACTGAAAATATTTATATTCATTATTGCTGCACGCAGAGAGTACTTTTATCGACAGTGGTTTGTTAGTGTATTATAAATGAATTCATCTTTCCAGTTCCAGTAATTCAAGAGAGTATACTCTACAGTATACACTAAGTCACTAATGAATTGGAAACATTATTAATTTTATTAAGTTTCTAGTTAATTAGCACCCATTTATACATTAATGAACTTGAATGATGTCTGACTTTTCTGTCACTCTATAAAAACATTTTGTTAAATAAAAATAATGTCTACCATTTGATCTTACAATAGCATCACATAGTTAGAGTTGTTTATAGTGACTGGTTCATTTTTGATTTTCTAAAAGTTTACCTCTCATAGCTGAAAAGAGTAAAAAAAAAAAATTTACAGAAAAAAAAAAACATAAAATGAAACTTCTATTTCGAAGAAGAACATAAGGGAAGAGAAGACTCGCAGCTTAAGCAACTTTATTTCACCTTTAGAAACAAAGAAACAACATCCTCCACAACCTCTTTTGCTTCCTTTCTCGACCATCTTCAAATTCATCGATTGGGAATTTTGGAACACTGTCTTAATGCAAAGGCATAGGCGACAGTTCATAGCCTATATAATATTTCTTTGGATACGGTGACTCACTCAATACACAACAACAGTTTTATTTCCTTGTTTCTATTTCTTTTTTTACAGAGAAAGCAAAGTCCTAAGTGTTTTAACCCATCTAAAACTTTTATTCATTTTCAATCATATTTACATTCATAAATAAACATGATCATTAATCTATCATCATGGATCTTATGGAAGGAGAAGTGAATTAAAAGTATATATGTTCTCAATGTTTGGGTAGGGCTTTTGATTGAGTTGATATAGAAATCTATATATTTCAACTGGCTGTCAATCCAAACCAGCGAATTATATCGCGATTTAAAAAATTATTATATTTTTTTTATTGAAAGTAGGATCATTATATGAAATTTTGTGTATCATATTACTGAAAATGTTATTAAAATATAATAAAATTGTTAAAATCTTATTTAAAGTAATTTGTACTAAACATACAATTAAAAAATAGAAAATATAATAATTATAATACATTTAATCACATATGGTTATTGAGAAATTAATCACCAAAAATATTTTATATCATAGAAATTATGATTAATATATATTTTAGTTGGTAATAACATTACTTATTATAATTAATATTGAATCATTACGTTTTACTCATTATAAATAAATAGTTCAAAATAAATTCATTTAATTTTGTAGTATTTTTAAGTGATTTTTTTTTGCAGTGATATTTTCGACGACGGTTCACAGTTCAAAATAATAATTCTTTTTTAGTTTGATTACTCAATTCTTATATTTTTGATTATTTTCTCTTCTCCACTTATAAATGACCACACTTTTTGTTGAGTAACAAATATAAAATATTAACCCCAAATATTATACTTCCATAAAAATAAGTATTTTATAGACGTTACATCATTGTAAATTTAACTCAGACCACTATGGATAAAAAAATTTGGTCTGTTGAGGCTGCCAATAGAAACCGAAGGATTCAAAGAAGAAGTGCGCGGCCTATAGAGAACCATGGTTAGGAAGTGCATCATAAGTTCATAACCGTAAGAAGGGGTTAAATAAAGGTTAATTAAACACTACAGTACGTAAAGCGATATACGTTTATAATTCTGCTAAAAGTTTTATAAATGTTAAAAATATGTATATATTGTTCGATATGGATTATGGTGATTATATTATATAATTGGATATGAGAAGAAGAAAGAGAAAATTTTAAAAGGAATAATTGAAGGTGATTAGAAGAGAAAGACATCCAAACATAACTGTGGCCCAAAGCTTAGCGTAAGCAAAATGCAAAGGAAAGACCAAATTGCGGCGCCACAGTAATGACAAGAAGTGAGGACAAGAGGTCGGTCAAGAGATAAGCATCTATAAGATAGTGGTTAAGGAAATTAGACATTTTATTGGTATGATTAAATTACAAAATGGAGTTTGGCAATTGTCACGGCCAGTAAACTCTTTTATTTGCTCCGCTATTGCTAAGTATGAAGTATTCATTCAAAACAAGTATCTAACGAGTGTTTCTAATTTATACAAAAGACATGTAGCACATTGGACACAAGTCAAATACTTACGTAATTTGCTCCATTATTGCTTGTTGTATTCGCCAAAACATTGCCCTTTTGGGCTGGAAATTATAATATATGAATTTTTTTTAAAAAGTATAAGCTATTCTCAAAAGAAAAAAAAAACTTACGTAATACTTGTATATTAGAAGAAGAAAAAACATCTGTATAATTTATTTAGATTAATCGGTGAAATTGGAAAGTTACCGTTTTAGACCTCTAAAGTAATAATTGCCATTATATAAAACAAAATGCAAGACGTAAATAAGAAAATGGTCCCTATTCATTTTATGACCGTTGACAACCCAAAAACAAAAAAACGAAAGCTAAAAAAGGTTAAAACGAAGCAGATAGAAATGTAGGGCTGAGACAGCGAAATTTACAAAAACATGGGGCTCTGACGTGAACTTTAAAAAATGATAAAACTGTAAGTTGTACAGTGGAATATGAAATTGCAGGGCAGCTGGAATTGTCCTTTAGTACGATGCATGTAATGGGCATTTGCCACGTATACACTTTGGACTCAGTCTTCCCCTCTCCGTCGAATATGTTCCTTCCTATTTTATTTAATTTCATTTTTTCCATATATATATTTTTGTATAGCTTTACTCATTTCTTCCTCTCCACCAACAAGTTACCCACTGGTGAAAAGTGAAAACCCATAACTTATTAAATGTCTCGTAAAATCATTCTTCTGATACGACCCAGTATTTTATTAACTTATAGTGTTTTGTAGAGTCTAAAACGCATGAATAGATATCAAGTGACTGAAAATATTCGCAAAAATTCCCTGTTTCACCAAAATAAGAAAAAAGTAAAAAAGAAAAATGGGTTGTAGGTTTTCATTTGATATTACAGTGAGTGTATTCTTCTTTTGCTGTGTGTGTTTTTGGACTTTTGTGGGTAAGCACTTATTACATTTTCAAGTCCTAATTATATTTCATCACTGCCATGTTCTTTACCGATATAATTACATCATCGTCACATGCACTTACTCAATTTTCAATTTTAAAATTATAAAAATAAAATAAAACCCACAAAACCTAATCTCCTCTTTAGCTACGTTAATCAGAAAGAGTTAACACACTATAAAGAGAGAAACAAAACTAAAGCCATGGATTTGTCTTCAAAACACAAACAAACATTATTACCAAACTCTCCCGTCACCGGAGAACTAACCGTCGCCGGAGAAATGGGTGTCTGCTACAAAGAATGTTTGAAAAACCACGCGGCCAACCTTGGCGGCCACGCGCTCGACGGCTGCGGCGAGTTCATGCCGACCCCAACCGCAACTCCCACCGATCCTTCCTCTCTCCGATGCGCCGCTTGTGGCTGCCACCGTAATTTCCACCGCCGTGACCCTTCCGACCATCTCAGTTTTCTCCCTTCGAATCCCACTCTCTCTCACTCCGGCACGGAATCGCCGCCGTCTCAGTCGCTTCACCACGTGGCTTCCCCTGTTCCTTGCTCTTACTACACTTCAGCGCCACATCACGTGCTTCTCTCTCTCAGCTCCGGTTTCCCTGGACCGTCAGATCAAGATCCGACGGGTGTAAGATCGGAGAACAGCTCAAAAGGAGCAATGAGGAAACGGACGAGGACCAAGTTCACGCCGGAGCAGAAGATAAAGATGAGAGCTTTCGCCGAGAAAGCAGGTTGGAAGATCAACGGCTGCGATGAAAAGTCGGTGAGAGAATTCTGCAGCGAGATTGGGATTGAGAGAGGAGTTCTTAAAGTATGGATGCATAATAATAAGTATTCGCTTCTCAACGGGAAGAGCAGAGAGATCTTGTCGATGGACCATCGTCGTCTTTGTTTGAACACTCACAGCTGTAACAACGGTGGTGGGGAAGACGGAGACAACGTTGATGGGTCCTCGTCTTCTTGAGGAAATATTCAAGCTTTGGTGAAGCTAATTAGGATACTTAATTTGGGAAAAAATAATAAAATTATGAGCATTAACCTTTTTCAATCTTATAATAGTAAGTTCTAACATGTAATCGGTCGACCATATATATGCAGTTTTTAAAATATTGTTGATCTTTTCCCGGTTTTTATTATTTTTGTTTGACAGAGATGTTCAGAGATCGTAATGGAGTTTGGTAATAAATGAATTTTTAATCGAAGGTTGAACTGAAAAAATGCAACCATTCTAATTATAGTAAGGTGCATAATCCCCATTTGTGATCGAGGAACTCAAAAGATTCGTTTATTTGTTTTGTATATTGAAAAAGCTTTCGCCATTATTATTCAATGTTATCTTCGATATAATTGGAAATAATCTCCTGAGCTTTTTAGAAAAAAAGCGAGTAGAGTTTGCTTAATTATGAGTAGATACGACGTGGTTATTAAGATCGCAACAAACTATGGCGTGGCCGAATATAATTAGGTCATCTGGGCGGCACATTTGTTGATTTTATTAGTATATTATAAAGTTATTAAAATGCGGGCTTATCTCTTTTCTTCTCTCCTTTCCATTTAAGGATAAGCTTCGGGCAACAGCAATATCGCTTAGTTATCCTAATTAAGAATAATACAAATGTTACGATTATTAAAATATCTACTTTATAAAATGTCTGGCTCTCCATGCACCACTGATCCGCTCCTCCAATGATAGATATTAGAAAAAAAATCATTTTGCTGTTTTTTTACAGAAAACCTTTTTTTTATATTTGCTTTTTCCTTTGGTTAACATTTTTTATGTATTTACCAATCAGAGTGTATGCGGATAACAAGTCTGTATCCAAGCATAAGTATGAAAGAGCCTGAAGAATAACAATCGAGTACGATCGTTGCAAGACATGCCAATGTAACTTTTTTTAGGTGACTAAGTACATGTATATTTGTAATGATATTTAATGTTCAGTACATTCGTAACAATATATTTGTTGTTACAGATAAGATGCATTGACCAAATAGTGGGAAACTATCATGACTGAGTAAAAACCAACAGGATAAATAAGTAAGTTTTAAAATTGTTAATTTTATTGATTGTGCATTAAACTATGCTAAATATACGAGAGTCCTAAATAAAATTTCAGGAAAAGAGATAATAATAAATCTATACGAAAAAAATTGTTTTTTTAATATAAAATGTATATTGACATGGATGATTGTTAGACATGTCAATTTTGACCAAATAATATTTGAACCAATCTCATGGTAGCAGTTTGTTTATAATACCGATTAGTTTGATCAGTAGATCTGATATGAGAACTTTATCACGAACGAAGTGGAAATTAAATGCATTTTGTTTCATACAACAATAAAACACATGATTAGTTGCACTAATGTTGCTACAGTATATCTGTATATGTATGGGAGTCACTTGTGAAGTAGGCGTGGCCTTTTTTAATTTTTCTTCGTGCTATATACATGATAGATTATTAATAGATTATGCTCTGAAAAATCATTTTAACTGGAAATAATCAAATAATAAATACGATGGTCTTAAAAGAAGAACGCCAGATGGATCAGGGATATTGAGTCAGTGAGTACTAGTTGGAGGTGAGGCACAAGCGAATGATGATACCTGCAATTAGCCCTGGGCATTTTAACCGAAAACCGAAAACCGAACCGAAACCGAACCGAAATAACCGAAACCGAACCGAACCGAATTTTATGATTAACCGAACGGTTACTAAATCTCTATAACCGAAAAAACCGAACCGAAACCGAACCGAACCGAAACCGAATGGATAACCGAACGGATAACCGAATATCCGAAATACGATACATATACTTAAAAATATTATTTATATTTATATTTACAATAACTAAATAATTAAAATTAACCAAATATTAGTAAAAAACCGAATTATCCAAAATTATCCAAATGTTTTATCCAAAATATCCGAAATTATCCGATATTATCCGAGATTATCCAAAATTATCCAAATGTTTTATCCAAAATATCCGAAATTATCCGATATTATCCGAGGTTATCCAGTTTTTTATCCAAATTATCCAAAAATATTAAAAAAACCGGAACCGAAACCGAAATAACCGAACCGAAACCGAACCGAAACCGAACCGAATTTTATGATTAACCGAACGGTTACTAAATCTCTATAACCGAAAAAACCGAAAACCGAAAAAACCGAACCGAAACCGAACCGAATTTTATGATTAACCGAACGGTTACTAAATATCTATAACCGAAAAAACCGAAAACCGAAAAAACCGAACCGAACCGAACCGAAAACCAAACGCCCAGGGCTACCTGCAATGGTCACCTCTATATAGTCCAAAAATGCACAATATATATGTATATATATAGTGATTGTGGTTTCTTGTTGATTATCACAAAAATTGCAAATCAGCCAAGATTTTACAATTTGGGTCCAAGGTCGTCATTGTCAAATTCTTAAAATCAAAGAAAAAACAATTTGAATTCAGAACAATTACAATCTTACATATTTTTGAAATAGTTGGTAGTATATAATTTTCATTTTACGTATTTGTAATATAATTGTATTGTTTGTTCAATTGATCACACACAAGACAGAAGAAAACTAATTATTTCAGGGTTAATAATTGGCGTCCTGCTTTTTATAAACTTCAACTGTATTAGTATACTATTTTCAATTTAATCCATTTTTTCAAATAAACTATATAAATTATCAAATTTAAGTGGAAACCAACATTAATATAAATGTTATTAACCAACACAACTGAATCAGGTGCTACATATGTCATATATATAGTTTCTGTTGAGATAGATATCACGTATCGAATTATATTTTTTTCGCGAACTGATAGGATTTTATACAATAATTAATTTTTGAATCACATACCACTGTACCTAGGCCTTGGCAAAAAAACCGAACCCGAAAAACCGAACCGAATCGAACCGAAAAAAGTAGAACCGAACCCGAACTGAAATTTTTAAAATACCCGAACGGGTCCTAAATTTCAATATCCGAAAACCCGAACCCGAACCCGATCCGAACCGGGAACCGAATGGGTACCCGAAATAACCGAAATACAGTTATATTCCTAAAATATTAATAATATTTAGATTTGATATAGCTTATTTATCCTAAATTATATTTATAAATCCAAATATATGTATAACTTTTAGACAAAAATAACTAAAATATCAAAGATAAATAAAATATATGAAATTTTTAGCTATATTTGACAAATTTAATTGATTTAAACTTAAAATTAATTGAATTTTTTTTTAAAAAAATTTCGGGTACCCGACCCGAACCCGAATAGAACCGATCCGAACCCGAACCCGAACCGAAATTCTAAAATACCCGAATGGATCCTAAATCTTCAAACCCGAAAACCCGAAACCCGAATGGACCCGACCCGAATCCGAACGGGTACCCGAACGCCCAGGCCTAACTGTACCAGTTACCACATATCTTTATTTTTATATTTTCGCTGCAGATCATTTGCTTAAATATATCATCATAAAAAAATTCTAATATAATTTTTTAGAATTCTAATAGTAATACAATAAAATTAATAATATAGGTTGAGTACAGTTTTATTATTAAATTTTATTATTTGTGTTGGGTAATATAAATAATAAAATATAACAAAAAATTTATACTATTTTTCAAAATAAGCGAAAACATTTATTCATGAACATATATATAACATTGAATTTAATTATTTTATATTCATGATTTAAAATCTTTGATGGTAAAAGTAAAGTCAATGATACAGTTTTTAACGTGTTGAGTCACCATAAAAATAATTAAGTTTTCCATATTACAAAAGATCATTATGACAGATAAATGAGAAAGTGAACATTGTTTTGATGTGGCAAAGTTTTTTATCAATCAGATCGATCTTTATATTTTATGTTTTTCAACACAAAATAGTAAAAGCTAATAAAAAAGTATTCGAAATGATTTTTGTTGGTGAATTTATGCAGTTTGAAAAACGTATAAGAATATATGAATATACAGGAGCATCAAAGCTTGTTCTCCGGCATTGGAATCTCATATAATTATTCCAAGAGAAGAACTTGAACAAATTGAACCAACTTCAGTTTATAAGAAAAAAATATTTATTCAGTAGTATATTTTTATTATCTAACTGTATAACCATTTGCATCTTAAGATTTTTGTTTGCATTAGAAATTCTATATGATAATATATATTAAAACAATGAATCTTTTTTTTTAAAAAAAAACAAACAATGAATCTATGATAAAAGTATAAAAAGTAGAACCTAATTTCATCAGTTTGCGATATTTTAGTATGTAACATCTGACTCAATAAAAACTAAAAATGTAATGTTTAACTCAACAAAAAAGACATTTGACTCAAAACTATTAACTAATTCTATCTCATAATTTCAGTCTATATTGATTGCAGCTTAATTTGATAGTTCATATGATTTATTTGAAAAATATTTTAATTTAGATTAATATTAGCGTAATGTCAAAGTTGATGCATAAAAGATACTAGAAAATTGTCCAACTTGAAATATGCCGTTTTTCCATTCTACATTTCAATACGAAAACAAATACCACTTCGTAGTTCAGTTGGTCACACCATAATTCATAACACAGCGATGATAAATGTATAACCAAATGAATAAAGCGAACTCTACTGGCCCAATTCGTATCGTTTTCGTACAACGTCCATGGATATCTACGGGATGGATGGATATGTCTCTATGTAATGGGACTAGAATTGGACTTCAGGCCCATAAGATAAGAAGGAGATGGATACGTCAGCATCACTGGTCCGATTCCAGACCTATTACGACACGTGTATCTCTGCATCTCCATTTGCACGTTGCGGACCAGTTCACGACGCGAGTCACATCGAAACAAAAATGGAATATTGGAAAACACATAAAATGAACACATGCCAAATACATTGTCAATTAATTACATTTTGGACCGTGACTCGCCCATGCATGTTTGGACGGTCGAAAGGCCAAAGCTCACACGCAATTATGTCAACACAGTCGACCCATTGGTACAACTACAAGTGTCCACCAGAAAGCTACACATAACATAAAATTGCTGATATTTCTCTGTTGGTCGCCCAACTGTTCGGATATGCAATTTAGCCAACGAAATTGAGTTAAAACGATGGTTTTAATCTTATTAATGACTCTTAAGAGATGATCTTTTTAATGAAATGAATAGTTGAAACTCCAAGGAAAAAAGAAGGGGCATGTGAACCAATGAATGTGTTGAAGCAAAGTGACAAATGTGTTGACTCTTGAGTCTTTCCATGTTGAACAGTGTCCGTTCTCCAAGATAAAGTTTTAAAACTAATAGGAAAAAAATAAAATAAAAAACAATTTGAAGTAGAGTTATTCGAATCATAAATTTTGAAATAGTAACGTATTGACCAAGAACAAAAACAAACTTTATTCTCCCTTTCGGACATCTTAAGCACAAGGCACAAATCCTCTTAACTGAAAAGAAAAAATGAAAAAAAAAAGGGAAAATTTTCAAAAATTTAAAAAGAAAGCGAGATTTCGTCTTTGAGAGAGATATATAAAGAAGAGTTCCTGTTGCCGTGTAATGTTGAAATAATTTTCCAACCACAAATCTCGCACCTGATTCCATTGATCTCTCGTTATTTTTTCTTCTTCTTCCTTCTTTCTACCAATGACTCTCCAATTTCGTCGTGTCCAATAGTGCAGTGATATTGACGAAAATGTCTTTGGATTTTTCTTGGGAGAAAAAAAAAATCATTTTAAGTCATGTGCACAGTTGAAGAAAAAACAAAACACTTTCGCTTACTTTTTAACCACAAAACGAGTTGAAATTATCGAGATGGGTTTCAACCGAAGTTTTGTTACGACGAAGACTTACTTTGGTTTCTCCAATAAAACTTCTTGTGGTCGTTTGAAGAGTGAAAATCTAATCTAGTGTTAATGAGGGGTCTTGAAATCTGTAAGGTGTTAATGTAATCTACATGGTGTTCATCTGGTGGAAAAGTCTTTTGTATCCTTAATGAACAAACCAAATTGAATATACAAATTCAATTCAACAAACCAAATTGAATATACAAATTCAATTCAACAACCACCGAACCACACATTCCATCTCTCTCTTCCAATATTCTCTCTCTTGCTTTCTCGTTCACTACAAAAAAAAAAAATTAAATCATGTCGTGAGATTCTTGAAGAGAAAGAGATGGAGAATCTATGGCGAATTTCAACAGGTCAAGATCTGGGTGGCTCACCGTCGGCGTTGGTTCGTGCTCAAGCGAGGGAAGCTCCTCTGGTTCAAGGACCAAGCCGTCTCCGGAACCCGTGGATCTACGTCGCGTGGTGTGATCTCCGTCGGTGATTGTCTCACCGTCAAAGGAGCAGAGGATGTCGTGAACAAGCCTTTCGCCTTCGAGCTCTCCAGCGAAAACTACACCATGTTCTTCATCGCTGACAACGAGAAGGAGAAAGAAAAGACTATGTGATTGATGTGTTTGTGGTTTATCTACTCATCACCACATGAGATCATTTTATCCTCTCAATTTAAACCCCCGCTCAAACTCAGCTCTCTCAAAAAAGTTTCAGAAAAATCTCAGAAACAGAGAGAGAGAGACATGGAGACTGCATCCAGACTGACTGCATCGTTTGATCCTTCTTCTCCGGCGAATCTTCCATCGTTTCTCCTCCTCTTCGTCGCCGTATACCTCCTCGGCTACTTCCTCATTTTCCGGTCATGGAAATCATCTCATTTAGGCGCCAGCTGTTTAATGTCTCTGTTCCACGGAACTCCTGCCGTCATAATGGCTTCTCACGCTCTGCTAACAACCCCATGCACCACTGAAATGGCGCCACACTCCTTCGCTTCTCCCAACACCGCCGTGGAATCCTCCGTCCTCGACTTCAGCATAGCGTACTTCACCATCGATCTCATGCACTACCTAATCTTCCTCCCGAACGATTTCTTCTTCATCATCCACCACATCGTAGACGCTCTACGTCTTCGCCAAGTGCCGTTTCGCCGTCGGCCATGGTGCTCATGCGCTTCTCCTCCGCTGGCGAGGAGGGTGAGGGAGCTTTTGTATCCTCCTTTCTACTTGTTCTACACTGCTGTTCGTGGATTGGCTGATCTGGTGGCTCTGTACGATATGCGGAGCGGCGGAGGGAAAGATTCCATGGTGGGCTTGGATATCGTGGCTCGTTGTGATTGGCTCGGCTATTGTGCTCAATGTTTTGTGGGTCTTACGAAATTGGGTTGATTGGTTTAGGGAGAAAAACTCTAGCAAGAAATTTAATAGATTTTTTTTTACTTATTTCTTTTTGAAAATGATATAATTGTTTGATTGTTAGAAAGTATAGATATCTCAGTGTTCATATAAATTTATTTGATTGTATTTGTCTAATGTAAGTATTAATAATAGTAACATTATTAATCTCTTTTCTGTGAATCTAGAGCTTAGTGTTACATGTAAATTTGTAAATGTGATTGTTTTGTTTGAATCAAACTGCATATGTGAATAATAGTAACATTATTAATCTCTTTTCTGTGACTACTTGTACTAATAGTTCTAATTGTACTATTTTCAAATGATGAAGTTACAAAAAATGATTTAAATTACATTTGTAAACATTTTTCCATACTAAATAGGGCATTAAAATATCTAACTTTTACATAAAATAGATAAAAAAATTTGAATTTTTTAAATTGGTTTCATGATCATTATATGTTTACATGAAATGCCTTACACTTTTAAGGTTTCTTTGAAAAACTTCACCATACTAATATGATCACTGAATAAAAATGTGTTTTCACAATTTTTTTGGTCTGAGATCATGTTAAATGTAGTTTATATACTAATTGGTTAAAGTACAACTGAAAAATTTAATTTAAAGTGTGGTACAACTGATTAAAACTAAAAAATACCCAAAGTACAACTCTTTACAAAAATGGTACAAGTAGAAACCTGGTACAACTAGGAGAACAAAAGGTACAACTCGAAACTATAAAAATGTGTTTTCACAAAGTTTTTTGGTATAGGATTGTGTTAAATGTAGTTTTTATACTAATTTGTTAAAGTACAACTGAAAAATTTAATTTAAAGTGTGGTACAACTGATTAAAACTAGAAAATTTAGAAAGTACAACTCCAACAAAAATGGTACAACTCGAAACTATGACAACTAGGACAACTCGAAACTAGGATAACTATGACAACTCAAAACTAGGACAACTAAGACAACTCGAAACTAAAACGTTTTTTTTTTAATTTATTCTTTGTCTAGGCACCTAACTTTTTTATTTTTATTTTATTTTGTCCACACACGTTCAAATCAGTTCATATCCTAAAAACTTGCCCTGGGCAATAGGAATCCTAAAAAATAAAATTTAACACATAATACAAATAATGACATTATTATATTATTCTGGTCAAATCCTAAAACTAGCTTTGGGCAAAATATCTATCGAGAGATCTATGAATATTAAAACCCTAAAAGATAAATATTAAAATATTAATATTAATTAAAATACAAATAACTCGTAATTATCTAAATAATTAAGATATTTGGAGATATTCCAAATATCTCTCTGCATCAATATCCAAAACCGAAAAACCGAACCGAACTGAAAAAGCAAAAAATTAACCTAGTAATAGTGGAAAAAGCGAAAAAGCGGACAAAGCGGAAAATATCCGAAGACGAAAATAATTTTCTTTTTCAATAAGATGTTAGAAGTTTATATTTCCTTTAGTTATCTTAAAAATTAACCTAACAATGAATATTTTCGTATAGTTTCCTTTTTAATTCAAAGAAGATGTTAAATGACACGATCTTGTTAAGTAGCAACTTTGAAACCCAACTCATATAATAAGATACTAGTAGTTCTAGTTATCTTACTATTAACATTCGAGTAGTTCTACTTGTCCTAATATTACCAGTCCAAGTAGTTTCAGTTGTTCTACTATTACCAACTCAATTAGTTCTACTTATCCTAATACAAGTAGTTCTACTTATCCCTACTATTACCAACTCCAGTAGTTCTACTTGTCCTAATATTACCAACTCGGATAATTGTAGTAAGAAAACCGTTACTAATTGTTACAACTAGAAATATTGGTACAACTAGAAATATTGGTACAACTAGAACTATTACTACTCTGACTATAACTACTGGGACAATTAGGGCTCTAGTTGTACTGCTTTTACTAGTAGTACTAATAATATTAGAACAACTAGCACAAGTACGAAGTAGTTGTCCTAGTTGTTCCAATATTACTACTAAAATCAGTACAACTAGACTAGTGGGACTCTTAGTTGTTCTACTTGTTCCGTTTTTATTTAGAGATTTCCTTTTTAATTCAGAGATGTCACTATATCTATTTATTTTATTCTTAATTTATCATTTTTGTCGATTATATTTATTTTTTTGGTTGAAATACTAAAATCTTTTTCTTTTTAATAAAATATTAATATGTTTATTTTTTATTTATCTTTAAAATTAACTGAACAATAAATATTTTTGTATAGTTTCTTTTTTTAATTCAGAGATTTCATTATGTATATTTGCTTTAGTTTTTTTTTAAAACAAATTTCATGATAAATATTTTTCTATGTTTTTTTACTTCAGAATCAAAATTTTTTTTTCCATGATTCCTTTTTTTTGCTTCTGAAAATTATCCTGTTTTCTTTTCTGCTTTGGGATTAAAATTTCTTTTTTTTCTTCTAAAATTCCTTTTTCGCTTCAGAAATTTTTTTATTTCTTGAAATATAATATTAATTTTTTTCTCTATTTAACATATGTCAAAATATTAAAATAAGAAAATGCCACATTCCACAATCTTTTTAAAGAGCGGGTGCTGAAGAAACCAACTCCTCTCCCGAGGTTCCAAACCCATCTTTTTAAAGAGCTCTTGGAATTGCCATTGGTGGCATTTTACAGTGATGGTGACGTTCTTTGGGTAGTCCTCCGGTGAATAGACAAATCCTAAAGGTTGCATTGGCTCAACAACATCCTGAAAACAAGTAAATAAAATAATTTATAACTTGTAAAAATACGAGTAGTTGTACTACAAGTACTAGTAATATTGCAACAAGTAACACAAGTACGAAGTAGTTGTCCTACTTGAAGTACTGGTCTTGAGTAGTACTAGTATTATTAGAACAAGTAACTCAAGTACGATGTAGTTCTACTTATTGTGCAATTCCTAGTTGTCCTCCAATTCCTAGTTGTCTTAGTTGTCCTCTAATTCCTAGTTGTCCTAGTTGTCAAGTTGTTCTAATTGTCCGTACTTGTCCGAGTTGTCCTGCGGTTTTGTTTTTGGTTTAAACATTATGTTTGGTTTTGGTTTTAATCAAATAAATCGGCGAGGTTATTTTGTAAATATCTTGAATACTAGATGGCACTTACGAATTTTCATGCGTTTTCCTTCAATAAAAAAAAATAAAAATAAAATCTATTTTAAGAACACCATTTTAGAATTCAATTACCTACTCCGACACCACAACAGATTTTGATATCCTCGTTTGAAGCAGTTTATGTACGGAAACACTTTCACAGTTCTTGATGCTTTCTGGGTTTCTCTCTGTAATCTCTTCTTCTTCCTTCTCGCCTCTCTTACTTCCTCCACCTCCAGGTACGCTTTTCTGTTTTTCTTTTTGCTTCTTCTTCTTCTCTTCTTACTTCTCTGTTTTTGATTTTTTTTTTTTTCTAAATTCTTATAGCAGAGTTAATTCATACAAGGACAGAAGCTTGGTCGTGTTTAACAGTCACAAGAAACCAACTCTTTACGGAGATCAGAAGCAAATCGGTTTCCACGATGTTGATAGGACTTCTCTGGTTTCGTATAGCAAGAGATGCGAATATTTCTCGGACAAAAGTATCACTTGTTTTGTAGAAGAACCAAAAGCTGTTTCCTTTGTGTTTCATGATTACTCCTCTGCTATTCATGAGATGAAGATGGTGACTTTCTCTGATCATTCGAACATCGTTTTGGAGAAACCGTTCGTTGTTGAAAACAAGTTGGAGAAGTCACAATCAGAGTCAGAGGGCTTTTTCATAAAGGAACACGTGAAGGAAGAGATGTTGGTTTACGAGTTTATGAGTTCTGGTGTTTTAAAAGGACTATTAGCTCACGAGAATCTTGTTGGTGTTGAAGAAAGCTTGTTCGACGAGGATGAGTATATAGAACTCAACCCAAGTTTCCAGATTTCCGATATTGCTGGAGAAGAAGAAGAAGAGTTTATGCAGAGAGAAGAAGAGTTAGAGATGGGTTTTAGAGAACAAGAGGTATATGATTTTGATGATGATGATGATGATGGTTCAGATGATGATGAGTTTGAGCACAGTGATGTGATCGAGAGATTGAAAACAGAAATAAGGACAGCGAGAACAGGAGGATTGTGCACCATTCTTGAGGAATCAGAGACTCCATTAGAAGAGCTGAAACCACTCAAGATCGATCCAAAGCCAGACCAGTTCAAAGACAGAATCGCTGATATTCACAAGGTTTACAAGAGCTATGCGGTTAAAATGCGAAAACTCGATGTCATCGATTCGCAGACAATGCATTCCATCAGTAAGTCATCATCTCTCTCACACCATATTATTACTTTTAATCAGTGTTAAGACAATATAAGCAGACTGTTATATTACTAATATTATCAATGACATCTTTTCAGAATCTTTAATTTGTGTCTGATGCTTTGATTGTGAGGTCATATGGTTGAAGGATGTCTCTTCCCTTTCTTGAATACTGTCTCAACTACTCTCAATATACAATATTTGGTTGGTGGGGTCTATGGTATAACATTTTGGATTTGAATTAAACAGGTTTGCTCAAGCTAAAAGATTCATCTAAACCAAGCAGAGACATCGTTAAACCGACTAAATCTCATCTGCATCAGAATCTATGGCCTTTCAAGAAACATAAGCACGAATGTGACCCGATCGAGAGACTTGTGAAAGAAGCGAGCAGAGACTTTGAGACTGTCTACGTAGGCCAACTCTGTCTCTCGTGGGAGATTCTTCGTTGGCAATACACCAAAGTCTTGGAATTTGATTCTCAGGTTGCTACAAGTACTTGTCAATACAATTTAGTAGCTGGAGAGTTTCAGCTATTCCAAGTTCTGCTTCAACGGTTTGTTGAGAACGAACCATTTCAAAACTCATCTAGAGTTGAGACTTACTTAAAGAACCGTCGCCATTTCCATGATTTCCTTCAGATTCCACTTGTCAGAGGTAACAAAACATGTTTTCATAATTCTTGAGTTACTTTTCTGAACCTCTTTTGCTAATACCAAATACTGCAATGCTTTCAGATGATCGCTCTTCGAAGAGTAATAAGAAATGTAGAAACGAAGAGGAATTCGCGGAAAAGATTCAAACATTAAGAGAGATTATCCGAGAATCAATGGGTGTTTTCTGGGAGTTTCTTTGTGCAGACAAAGACGAGTTTAGTTCAGTGACAAAAGTTTCTCACCAAACACAAGTCTCTCCGCAAGATCCTCTAGACCTTGAGCTCTTGACCGATACCAGAACCCATCTCCAAAAGGTATTTAACTCTTCTTTCATTTTGTCATATCATATCAACGTTTTTATTACTCAAGGCCATGTTCTTGGCCTCTATATATACGTAGAAGGAGAAGAAGCTAAAGGAAATACTGAGAAGCCAAAGCTGCATAGTCAAGAAGTTAAAGAAGAATGAGTCAAAGAGTAGTGTGGAAGTGAAGGACGAGTTACTAATAGCTCAAATCGAATTGAGAGTCGTTTCAAGAGTGATGAACATGTCCAAGCTCACGACCGAGAAATTGGTTTGGTGTCTGGAGAAACTCAACAAGATCAGCTTCAATGGTCGGAAGATTCACATGGAACCATCTTTCTCGTTGTTACCTTGTTGAGCCGCTTCTGCCTATATAGATTTAGATCATAGATATTGGAACCTTATGGCTTCAGATCCAGGAAGATGTTTTTTTTTGTCTTTGTTCCTGAGAAAGAATGTAGGGTTACTGAAGCAATGTGAAATTTGGATTCGTTAATGCTTAGATGTATTGACTTGGTATCTTAAAACAAGCTGTGAATATCTTCTCATTCTTCTTCCTTTCGGACAAGGTGTGTTACTTGGTTCTAGTTACGCGTTTGCAAACATGGGGTTAAACATAGATATCACAATAGTTAATGGTCCAAAGAGATGAATACAACAACACACAACATCGTGCATAGATAAATAAACACAACAAGAAACAAAAGAAAGTCTGGAATACATAACTGCATAAATTATATAACTGATGATAGATCATAACATTGCAATTTACTCTTCTTCTTGTTCTTTGGTTAGAGCAACTTCAAGACTCATGTGGCCTGGTTTGCCATCCATGGTTTTCCTCACTATCGCACGGTGGGAACCAGCCAAACGAGTAACCGGATCAGAGCAACACTTGTAACTGATGTAGAAGATTGCATTGTCTGCTTTGAGCTTCTCACTAGGCTCTATTGTGTAATCTTCAAAAGTTTCCACAACAACCTTCTTGATCTCCAAAGGTAAGTAAGCTTCCAGACACTGCAAATACAATTGTGGCAAGTGTAAGAGGGGGAAGATAACAAGTTTCAATTTGTTGCTTTGGGAGAGAGGACAAGAAAATTGCAAAATTAAAGGACTTACACGATCTGCTTTGGAGAAGAAGGCGACTTCCATGAGAAGTTGCAGCCAGTCATTGTCATGCAGCTCTGATTCAGGCACCTGCGAATGAATAAATGACACCTAATGTTACTAACTATAAAACACATACAAGTTACAACTCCATGAATGGATCATCTGATGTTATTACCACGTAATACTTTTTACTGTCACGTTCCAAGGCCTCATCAGAAAACCATTTGGGCATTGCACCTTTGTAGAAATCATGTACTGAAGGCATGTCCTCGTCCCATTCATCATCCAGAGGCTCGTTACCTGATGTCAGAAAACAGTAAGTCCTCTAAATTCACTTTCAAAAAAATAAAGAGTTGTCCATATACTGTTATAGTCCCAACTCATCTGGAAAGACAGAGCTAAGAAAATACATACGGTAAAGACGAACCCACAGTCTTACTCATATGGTGGTAATATATATATATATAATGTTCTTACATATAGGCTTGATTCTGGAGGCTAAGGACATCCACGAAATTCTGACACCCAATGCATTGGAACGTCCAACATCGCTTAACAGCGTCTGAAAAGAGAAGACAGAGCCGGTGGCTGGATCTGTTGCCTCCAAAGTTATGTAGAAGCCGATGTATGCACTCATCATAGTACCGTACTTTTCCCAGTGGTTAAACTTAAAGTTTGTTCCCTGTCAAGGTGCACAATGAACAAGCAAGATCTTACACAAAAAGAAAATCACAACAGAAGGTGATAAGAAGAAACATAGAGAAGTGATCATAGAGAGAGAGTAGTGATGATCAGTAGTTACCTTCTGAAGATTGTGGCAATGGAGTCCAATCCTACCATAGAGACAGATATCATACCTATCTCCCCGACGAGACCTAACTTCTTTAGGTAGGTCAACAGTGAAATCCAGATCAGAACCCTAACAAAATTAAACAACGCAGTAAGCACTGGTTCCTTGAGACACTCTATACATCTAATAGAATCAAGAACAATAGGAAGATTGAATCCTCAACCTGTGGCGCCGCTTCATTCCAGATTTCCTCTGAATTTGATGGGCAGAAATGGCCATCAACAAAATCAACCAAAGAATCCAAGTTAGGATCATCAACTTCATCCTCGAAATCTAAGGCAGCCCGCTTTTCAAGAGCATCTTTAGGTAGGGCAGATGGATTCTACAAAAATGTATTTAAACTAAGATGTTTATCGACATAACAAAAATCTGTAAAAGATAAAATTAAATACTCTTCATACCTTAATACCAAATAAGGCCAAGAAAACAAGATCTTCAAATGGTAATTGACACTCTTCATTTTCATCTGGAAGATCACTTTTCTCAATTCTTTTGAATGCAATAGCAGTACAGATCAAATGTTTCGCTTCCATTTCCTTGATATCTTCTCTAAATTTATTTTTCTGTAATGACATAAATTAATTTATGGTTTTGCCAATCATAATTTCATTCATGAAAACAAAAAGCATAACTACTAACCTTGGCTTCGCTCATATGTTCTGGCTTGCCATTGGAACAATGCCATGTGCATTTATCCAAAATAAACTCAGCTTTGCCTTTCCAATGAATGTGAATGCCATGTACCTAAGAAAGAAATATAAAGTTTATTACAAGTAGATCCAGAAAGAAAAATAAAACAGAACTTCAAAAGTAGAATGAGAAAAATGATGTACATACACTGTCCAACGCAATGCCTTTGGCTCGAACTATCAGTTTAAATTTCACAGAAGGATCTTTCGGCTTTGATCTACCCTCTTTGTTGCATGGACCTCTTATAATCTTAGAGTTGGACCGGCTATAAGTGGAATTCATATCCTTTTGTAGCTGCAATGTTTCGTAATAATTAGTAGTCAATACAACTACATACAATGATACAATGAAAGAACAAATTAGAGATATAACCTGTATAGCCCATTTAAATAGAGCTCGATCTATGGGATTTCCAGTAACTTCTTGTTTATCCTTCAATCACCCAAAAAAATACAAATATTACATTCAATAGGATTATAATATAATAGAAAGAATATATTATCTTAAATTTACCTCATGTTGGCACACACGACAAGATGAGTTATGGTAAATCCCATCAAATAATAAAGATAATGCATTTTCTGGGAGGTTGGGTTTGGTGCTGTCCATCTTGTGACCGCAAGCATAACATTCCTCCACTTCTTTCTACAAACAAATAAGAAAATTAAGAACTTGATCTTGTCATATTGCTTAATGGAAAAGAACATCATATATGGACAAAACAAATAACTATTGAATATATATACTTATCAACAAAAAGACAAAGAACTCACCGCAAATTCTGGTCTTACTTCTCCATAGATAAATGCTCTAAATAACCTATTTGGAGCTCGAAAATGTTTTGATGTTGGATTCAGATTAGCTATTAGAACATCTAAAGACGCCTGGACATATCCTCTGACTCCCTTATTTGGGCCGTGGGTATTCTTCAAGTCTGCAATAGCCTCTCCATTCTCTATGTATATCTTACGGATGGAGATAGCATGCCAACCCGTAAAGGTGGAATGATATGAAGTAGGGCCCCGATAAATTTTCTAAATGTTGAAAAATAAAATAATTGGGTAAGTAAGACTGGAACAGAAACATCAAAAAAGAATCTCAAAAAGATGTTACTCAACATAAACACTTACCCCACCAATATCGGAAAAATCAGGAGAGAACACTGCCATTGATCCTATTATGGGTTGAATCTTCAAATAGTCAAGGGCTCTGTTGACATCTGAAGAAACCCGAACATCGTTTAGAACATGGAGGACTGGGGCATCACTGAGACTTCGAGGAACAAAGTCTTTGCACGCAAAAGACCAGTCACAGGGCTTCGCAATCCCATTGTTCATGACAAACTCCATAGCTTTAAATGTTGAGAAGCCATAACAGCTATGCTTCCCGTTACTAGTTCTATACCTCTCTATTGCCTTGGCAGGGTTGACAAAGTCAACAACAAATTGATAGGAAAAAAATCTGCGTCTACTATCAATTCCGTGGTAAAAACGTGCATCAGAAATATTTTCAGAAGACGCCATCACCCAACATGATGCTGCAAATTTGATTAAGGATATCATTTATAGTGGAAAGTTAAAAAAGGATATCATTTATAGTGGAAAGTTAAAAGACTGGAATTTTTGTATCACATTACCATGAGCTCCCTGTTTTAGCACTCGAAATTTTTCGTCATGCCAGCCTTCTCCTAATTTCGCATCGTCTACCTGAAATCATCATAACTCTAATGATCAAATTGCTCTACAATTATATTCTGAATAGTTCGATACTTTATTCAATGAAAACACTGGCTTAAATAGCCTTCACAACCAACAATAAGATCCTAGAATACTGGAAACGAAGCTGAACTACTTGACCGTAACAATCGGTCTGTTATTGACTCATTCTAACAGCAAAGACTAACTCAAACTTGCAACGACTAACTCAAACTTAAACGAACTTAAACTCTCCAACGGCTCCTTCCACTTTGCTCCAACAATAACAACTCATTGAGAAAACAAATACAGATGAAAAGAATACTCTCAAGAACAAAAGTAATAGATATTTCTGTGAAGAAAATTCACCTCGCTTTTCATCATTATTGCAAAATTTTCACTAAAGCATCCAACTTGCACCGTCGAACAACTGACTTTTACTCCAACCGCGACAGGCTCGTGCCCAACCGTTTGTCCGTCCGGCTGTAACAGAATGATTTCTGGCAAAACTGACTGCAAGTTTGCAGGTACATTGTTGAAGATTTCAAGAACATCTTGAGGGAAATGCTTAGAACAGAGGTAAAACTGCAAAATTAGTTAACTGTCAAAATCCAACATCTAAATACAAGTACAAAGCAATATACTAAGCTTACTACAAAGATTCCAGAAAATGAAATGTATAAAAATGAAGATAGTTCTGGTAGTCTACCTCTGTATCGCCATCTTTATGCGGCTGTAATTTGTCTCCATCCATGTTCCCGAAACTCTAGGAATAAAATCAGCTACGAGGAGCGACCCTTAGAAAAGGTTTTACTTTCTTCCCTTTTTTGATTAAATTACATTAGCTTTTAGTTGACCTAAATTTTAAAAGGAATAAATGTTTGTTGTAACTTACTGGGCTGGGCCGGGTCTGGCTCAAAAAATGGTAATTATGTCAGTAGGAACAAAAATAACTTACACCAAGCAGCAACAAAGATACTACAAAGAGAAAGCCAATTTCACCGACTATGGAACATAATTACTTTCTTTCTTTTTTTTTGAAAGAAGGAACATAATTTCTTTCACCGACTAATTATGGAAACAAAGCTCCCTATTGTTTGGACAGACTATATTGTAATACAAAAAACTATTTGTTGGTGTAAACCAATTGGGTCTCTTAGATAATGTTTAATTACTAAACTTTTGTTAAGAGACTGTTAAAAAAATATTGTTTTCTTTGCTCCAATGGTAAAACGGTTCTTAAAAAAAAAACTTAATAATTTTGTTTAATTGTAGTTAGAGATCATACAGAACAGGACTGACAACCACAAAGTAAAAAACAAAGACTTTAAACTCAAAAAATGGCAAGCTATAATCCCTTTTTCAGAAATATGATCAAAACAGGGAGATGACATGTGAGTAGCTTCTTAACATAGAGAGCCTACGAGTGTTATCAAGTCCAGATTTGATCTAGTAGCACGAAGTAGTTTCCTTTGAAGAAACAAACAACAAGAGAGCAGAAAAACAAAGTTATGGAACTGATTCCAAAGACTGAAAATGTTATGGAACTGAACTAGGACCAAGAAAGTGAAGACCTAAGTGAAAACGTTCTATCATAACTTGAACACAATATGGTTATACAATCTAGCATAATCTTTGTAATTACCTTGAAAACCATGTAGGGTTCACTGAGCTCGATATCCATATCATCTGAACCATCCAAGTGCTTGCAGAGGACGTCGATCGTCCTTCACTAATCTGATCTCTGACCTCACCTTGCTTTGATCGAAATGGAACTGTAGATCAAACAGATGTATCAAGCAACGTACACCAAACTCATAACAAGAGGAATAAATTGCAAAAACAAAGAAACGCAATTATACCTCCTCCTCCTTCTTCTCCCAATCCTGAAACTCAGCTCGAGCACGTTCTCTAGCCAATAAAGCCTGCAGAGTATTTTTTTTTTAAGTCAATAGCTATACAGGATTAACCAAACTAGAAGGCTATAAAGTATCTAACCGTATCCATCCTTCTGGACCAAATGATTTTGTGAAAACCACAACCTTGCAACAAGATGCACACCACTTATTCATTTCTATATCAAAAAGACAACTTAGCAATTCCGAGGAGATTAAGCTTTAAATAGACGATGGCAAAAGGCATTGAAATGGGTGACTCACCTGAATGATCACTGACGTGGTGGTATTTGGATTCACGGTCAAGACACAAATACTTTGTATTGTCCTTTTTAGTATCATCTCATACTCCTTTTCGACTTTTTCTAAATTCACGCAGAGTTTAAAATCAGTCAGAAACACTAAGTCCTACCCAATGAAACCAAGAAACACATCCATACATGATCAAACTAAATGCATTTTATGATACCAATCTGTCCGGATTTAGGCTTCCATATGACTTCAAAGCCAGCCTTCTCAGGGTTCTCGTTCTTCCTCGTTCCCGGTTTAGGTCCATAGACTGCAGCTAGAACTTTTTTTTTTTTTGCTTTTCACTGATTTAAACAGAAGAAAGAATCATGAAATAAAATGTTGGATCTGAGTAGGTTCGGTTCTGATATATTGGAATCTTAAAATATCTAAATAATTAATAATTTTAAAATTAATATACTAACTAAGCATTTTCAAATAATACATCAACATAATATATTTCCAAAAATCTAAAATAATAGGTTTCACTTTTTAAAAGTTCTTTTAAAATTTAAATACAGATTGTTTGTAAAACAAACAAATAACTAAAATGAAATAATTCTTAGAAAGAGAGATTTCCAAATTTATCGATAAAAGACACACATTAAATAATGATAGCCAACTTCATTTTAACAAGTATAAAATTAGAATTACTTAAACTAAAGATATAAAATAAAATATTACAACATATAAATATTGAAAGTATATAAATATAATTATCCTTATAAACAGAATCTAATATAAATTATAAAATATCATCTATACCAAAATAAAATTAAAAATATGTGAATTTTTTACTTTCAAATAAAAGTAAAAATGAAATATAAATATTTTTGTATTTTCATAAAAAGTAATGTAAATTATAAAGTATCATCTATACCTATCTATTAGTTTAAATATTTTCATAAAAAGTAGAATATAAATTAAAATATTTTAAAATCACCACTTTTTTTTTGCAAAGGAAAAATCATCATTTGTAGTGTCAAAGGATAAGCATTAAGCAACGACACATTTTTTTATAGTTCATGTTATTTAGTTAGTTGTTAAGATATCGAACATTACTTTATCTCAAAAAGCTGGAATTGAAGCGACTTTGTCCAACTTGCATGCTGTTCCCGTTCACAAACACTACAAGAAAACGTTGATATTCTGAGGGAAATTCCGAGGGAAAATGATTTCCTCGGAATTTTCCGACGAAAAACCGAGGAAATTCCGACGGACCCTGTTTCCTCGGAATTTCGTCGGAAAATTCCGAGGAACACATGTTTCCTCGGAAATTTCCGACGAAATTCCGAGGAAACAGGGTCCGTCGGAATAAACCGACGGATATTTCTAAAATACCGAGGAAAGTTAGAAGCCGTTAGAGACCCGTTGGGGGAGCCGTTGTGGTATTTCAATAATTCCGAGGAAATACCGAGGAACGGGGGTTTTTCCTCGGAATTTCCTTGGAATTTCGTCAGTATTGTCGGCAGAAGCCGTTAGAGACCCGTTGGGGGAGCCGTTGTGGTATTTCAATAATTCCGAGGAAATACCGAGGAACGGGGGTTTTTCCTCGGAATTTCCTTGGAATTTCGTCAGTATTGTCGGCATGATTTCATCTATAAATACACTCACCCCTCTTCCTCTTCATTCACTCCATTTCTTCTTCTCTCCTCCCACTATCTTTACACACGATTTTCCTTTCAAAAAAACATGTCTTCTTCAAATTATTATCGTTCTTGGATGGATCGACCTCATTTGGATCCGAACACGAAATTGCTTACGAAAGAATACGAACGAGGTGTAAAGGAATTCATGGGGTTAGTTAAACGACAACCGGAAGCCGAAACAGGTAAGTTAATATGTCCTTGCTCTAATTGTAAAAATAGAAAGGTTATTAAAGAGTTGGATGTTTGGACACATATTTTTTTAAATGGGTTTACACGAAGTTACAAAATTTGGTATCATCACGGGGAAACAGGATATGAACCTGGTAGTACTAGCGAACCTCGGCCGGCGGTTAGATTAGAAGAACCAATTAGAACGGATTTAGACTATGGTGTAGGTGTTGAGCAGATGGTTAATGATCATTTTAGAGGGGAAGATTTACCCAATGCAGAAGCTAGGAGATTTTATGATATGTTGGATGCTGGAAAGCAACCTTTGTATGAAGGTTGCAGAGATGGTCATTCAGCTTTATCATATGCTACAAGACTGATGTCCATTAAAACAGATTATAACTTGGCTGAAGACTGTGTGGATGCGATAGCTGAATTTGTAAAAGGTATTCTACCTGAGGATAACGTAGCTCCAGGTTCATACTACGAGGTTCAGAAACTTGTATCTGGTGTTAGTTTACCGTATGAGGTAATAGATGTATGCAGCGATAACTGCATGATTTATTGGAGGGCGGATGACCAGCGGATTACATGCAAATTTTGTGGGAAGCCTCGTTACAAAGATACGAGTGGAAGAGTTAGAGTGCCATATAAAAGGATGTGGTATTTGCCTTTGAAGGAAAGGTTGCAGAGGTTGTATCTTTCGGAACGGACAGCGCAACGAATGAGATGGCATGCGGAGCACTCAACAGATGGTGAGATTAGACATCCTTCAGATGCAAAAGCGTGGAAGCATTTCCAATCAAAGTATCCCGACTTTGCATATGAGAGAAGAAATGTCTACCTTGGATTATGTACCGATGGTTTCAGCCCGTATGGGAAGAGTGGAAGACAATATTCTCTATGGCCAGTCATTGTTACACCATATAACTTACCCCCAAACTTGTGCTTGCGACGAGAGTTTTTGTTTCTCTCCATTCTCGTTCCCGGACCAGAGCATCCTAAGAGATCGCTTGATGTGTTTCTTCAGCCACTAATATATGAGTTGCAACAGCTATGGGGTGAAGGTGCTGAAACATACGACATTTCGTGTAAAGAAAACTTTCAAATGCGGGCAGTACTAATGTGGACAATAAGTGATTTTCCAGCATATGGTATGTTATCTGGATGGACAACGCATGGGAGGCTATCATGTCCATATTGTCAAGATGACACAGATGCTTTCCAACTAAAGAACGGAAGAAAAACGTGTTGGTTTGACTGTCACAGACGATTCCTACCACATGATCATCCATACCGTCGGAGTAAGAATTTCTTTAGGAAGAACAAACAGGTGTTTGATGGTCCACCTGAGGAAGTTAGTGGGAAAGTTTTGAAGACACAACTAAGAGATTTTGGTGCAGAAAGGACGCCAGACGTCGGTGGACATGAGCAGTTTCCTGTAGATGCTGTTGGAGAACTACATAACTGGCACAAGAAAAGTATTTTCTTTGATTTGCCATACTGGGAGGATCATCAGCTAAGGCATAATTTAGATGTCATGCATATTGAGAAGAACTTTTTTGACAATCTCATGAACACGATCCTTAACGTTAAAGGTAAAACAAAGGATAATTTGAAGTCAAGACTGGATTTAGTCGATATATGTGCTCGTCCAGAACTTCATGTTGATGAGAATGGTAGGGCTCCTTTTCCCATATACCGGCTTGATACAGAGGGGAAAAATGCGTTCTTTGATTGGATTTCAAACGATGTGGAGTTTCCAGATGGTTACGCATCTAATTTGCGAAACTGTATCGACAGAAAGGAAGGAAAGTTTATTGGCTTGAAAAGTCACGATTGCCATGTGATGATGCAGCGCCTCCTTCCGTTTGCCTTCAAGGAACTATTACCAAGAAAAGTTCATGAAGCTGTTGCAGGGATAAGTGCATTTTTCCGCGATTTATGCAGCAGATCAGTGACTCTTGAAGGTATTACAAATTTGAAGACTAACATTGCCGTGATTCAGTGCAACCTTGAGAAGATATTTCCTCCCTCATTTTTTGATGTTATGGAGCATCTTGCTATTCACCTTGCAAGAGAATTGGAACTTGGTGGTCCTGTGCAGAGATGATCCATGGGTTACGGTTACAAGAGTCAACCCGAGAGGCCGAGTTCAGGGAACTTCAGAGCTGGAAGACCCACTGCAACCAATTACATCCGGCAACTTAAGTGCAGCAGAAGATGTAGCGGAAGGTGGCCTTGTAGTCGATTTGACCGACTTCGCAGAGGACGCCGTCGTTTACACAGAAGATGAACCCGTTATTGGAGAGTTTCACCAAGATCCAGATTCTGATTCATCTGGTGATGATGATTCCGAGTCAGAGTAGAGTTTTTTTTTTTTTAAAAAAACAAGAAATTCCGACGAATTTCCGAGGGAATTTAGGGTTTCATCGGAATTCCGTCGCAAATCAAATAATCGATTTAGGTATTTTGATTAATAATGATTTTCCTCGGAATTTCCTCGGAAATTTCCGAGGAAATTCCGAGGAAAACTGCTAAAAACCCCAAATCCTCGGAATTCCCTCGGAAATTTCCGAGGAAATTCCGAGGAAAATTCTGATTTTGGGAATTTCCTCGGAATTTCCTCGGAAATTTCCGACGGAATTCCGAGGAGATGGGGTTTTTAAACCGATATCGACGTTTTGCGGATCGAATAACACATATATAACCTTCATTGAGTTTCTTACCAACATTATGAAGTCAAACCTCAGTGTTTTACAAAATAACAAACACTTTTACGAGTGGTCCAATAAAAATCACATTATAAGATAAACACTTATACACTTTAACATACGTTAAAGGACTTACTTAAAATTTTTTTTTGAAATTTTGTTATCTCATGGTTTATGATCATCTAAACAAAGTATCTTTAATGATATGAATTGCATTTGTATTAAAAATGAAATACCCAAAAAAAATAGGATTTCGAAACCCTAAACCACGTTTCCTCGGTATTTCCTCGGAAATTTCCGAGGAAATTCCGAGGCTATACTGTTGGTCCTCGGTATTTCCTCGGAAATTTCCGAGGAAATACCGAGGAACGACATATCCGTCGGAGAAGTCTTACCGGGAAAACCAAAACATTGAATTATTTCGCGAACCGCGTGTTGGTATTATTTAATTAGTCCGACGGAATTCCGACGACCATTATCCGTCGGAATTATTAAATAATACCTAGCTTCCTTCTTCTTCTTCTTCTCCGCCGCTTGACCAAAAACACTCGATCCTCTCTCTCTCCTCGCGATCCTCTCTCTCTCCTCGCGATTCTCTCTCTCGTCTCCGCCGGAAACTTCTCACGCCGCCGGTTCTATCTCATCTCGCCGTCGGAATCTCTCCTGCACTTCAATAATCATGTAAGAATCAACAAAAACTTTATATTTCTCTTGGATTGTAATATTTCGGATTACTATTTCGGATTTTAGGTTCTTAGAAGTATAGTTTCGGATTTTAGGTTGTTAGATGGATAGTTTAGGATTGAATTTCGGATTTTAGGTTCTTGTTTTATTTTTCTATGGAATTATATTTAGTTTGAAAAACGTTTTTCGATTTTTTAAAAAGTTTTCGATTTTTAAAAACTTTTTATGATTTTTAAAAACGTTTTTTAAATTTTTAAAACCTTTTCTGATTTAAAAAAACGTTTTTCAATGAAGTCAAAAAAGGTTTTTACTCTTCTATAAATAGTTTTTCTGATTTAAAAACATTTTTTAAAACGTTTTTTATTTTTATAAACTTTTTATGATTTTAAAAAGCGTTTTTTTAATTTTTTAAAACCTTTTCTGATTTAAAAAAACGTTTTTCAATGAAGTCATAAAAAGTTTTCGATTTTTAAAAACTTTTTATGATTTTAAAAAACGTTTTTTTAATTTTTTAAAACCTTTTCTGATTTAAAAAAACGTTTTTCAATGAAGTCAAAAAAAGTTTTCTATTTTTAAAAACGTCTATCAAGTTTCTATAATGTTTTTTTCAGATATTAAAACTATTTTTATAAGTATTAAAATATTTTTTGATTTTAAAAACGTGTAAATGATTTTAAAACTGTTTTTATAAGTATTAAACCTAAAATCACTGATTTCAAAAAAGGTTTTTGATTTAAAAAACATGTATATGATTTAAAAAAGGTGTATATGATTTAAAAAAGGTTATCACTATTTTTTAAATAGTTTTTCAACTTTTCTTGAAGAATAAAACATATTTAAAAAAATTTAAAACATATTTAAAAACCTTTTTCTATATTATAAATCATGTATACTAACAATTTATAACTTTTTTTTTGGATTTTTTTATCTTTAAACTACAGGTCTTACGATGATCAGACCCCGCCTCCTCGACCGCGTCGTGGTCGTGGCTCGGGGAGCCACTCCGTTCAGGATTCCCGCAGCTCCCAGCATACATCTCCCTCTCCATATCCGGAGGCTCCTTCTGGCTCCGGTGCTGCACCCCCTATTCCTCCGACCTATCAGGGTCCTCCGGAACTGATGAGGGTTGCGGAGTTTGTTCGACAACGGGTCGTCACCATCTTCCGTTTCTCACTCCGTCTCCATCTGGACCGGGTCAAACATGGTTCGATCGATCCTCGAACGGGATCAGCGCTTGGATCAACCGTATGATGTATCGTGTTTTGGACGCGGGACATCCGACTTTCACCGACTTCCCAAGAGCCAAACAAGTCCTATGGTTTGAACAGTTTGCGGTAAAAATTCTTATTTTCTTTTAATTTATTTTTAATATAAATTTTATACTAATTGTGTTTTATTTTTTCAGCAAGAATTCAACTGGAATCCTGATTATACGGCGTTCGTCTATTACCACTTCGTGCACAAACTTATGACCAACTATGGGTATCAAATTTACGAGTGGAAGCAGAAGTGGCTAAAGAACAAGGTTTGCTTTTTTATTTTTAAAACAATTTTAAAATTTATTAAATTATTTTTTAATTCATCTAACAAATTTTTTTTTTTAAAGATCCCAAAGAATATCAACCTCGACGTCTGGCAGGAGTTGATTGTGCATTGGAGTAAGGAAGATACGAAATCGACTTCTACCACCAACTCCACCAACCGCAAGAGCGAACGTAAAGGGAAGGGCGTCTACAAGCACAACTTGGGTGCTCAGTCCCAAGCCACTCTGAGGGATCGCATGGTAATTTCAATCCCTTTTTATTCTATTTTAAATTTTCAAAATTTTTAAACTCTCATTATTTCTTCTAACTACTAATTTTTATATTCATATAAAGGTCGAAGCAAATGATGGTGAGCCGGTTGATGATTTCACCTTAATGAAGATGGCGTATACGAACAAGAAGACCGGCCAGATTGATGATGGTGTTGTGGCGGGTGTCGTCGACCTCATCCACAGTCAGGTGGAAGAAGCAGCGTCTCAGCTGCAAACCGAAGACGAAGATTCGACGGGTTCCCAATTGCCTCGGGATCAGATCAACGAAATCGTTGCAAAGGTAAGTTTTTTTTTAAAAAAAATTTCATTTCATCTAAATTATTATTTACATTTTCATTTCTTATATTTCAGTCGGTTCCAAAGAAGAAGGGCCGAATGTTGGGTTTGGCTCGTCGGTCCCGGTCGGTTACGTCTTCTTCTGCAGCCCCTCCTTTTGTTGATCCAGAAGCACTTATGGGTCAGTTGCAGGACAAGGACCAACGCATATCTGCGTTGGAGACTCAGATGGCAAGTCAACAGGCTAGCTTCGAGGCACAGAGGAAGATGAACGAGCAGATGATGGAAATGATGAGGAGGTTGCACCCGAACGTCGATTTCACGACCATGCAAGATCCCAACACACAAAACCCGTAGCTTTTTATTTTTCTCAAACAACATTGAATGTTTTTTTATTATTTGTACAACTTTTAATTTTAAATTATATTTTCGAAATTAAATTTCTAAATTTTAATTTTCAATTTTCGATTTTAATTTTAATTTTTATTTTCGATTTTTACATTTCTAATTTTAATTTTTAAAAAATTATATTTTTAAATATTTCCGAGGAAATCATCCCTCGGAATATTCCGACGAATGGTTTCCCTCGGAAATTTCCGAGGGAAGGCATCGTCGGAATATTCCGAGGGATGATTTCCTCGGAATATTCCGAGGGATGATTTCCCTCGGAATATTCCGAGGGATGATTTCCCTCGGAATTTTCATCCACATTCCGACGATTTGTTCCGTCGGAATGTTCCTCGGTTTATTCCGACGCAACTATCCGTCGGTTTTTTCCGACGACCTCTCCGACGACTGCCCGTCCTCGCTATGTCCTCGGAATGTGTGTTCCTCGGATGTCCGTCGGAAATTTCCGAGGAAATTCCGAGGAACTACAAAATTCCGAGGAAATTATTCCGAGGGAAAAAATCCTCGGTATTTCGTCGGAATAACGTTATTCCGACGGAATACCGAGGATTTCGTCCCTCGGTATTCACTTGTTTTCTTGTAGTGAAAGCCGAGGAAAACTTATTTTAAAAAAAGGGAAAACATAAAAATTATAGTAGTAATTGAGAATATAATTAATAAGCTTGGTTAGTGAAGTTAATCATGTGACGAGATGCAGTGATTAGTATGATCAGAATATTGTTTTAGAGGCAAATGAGGATATGTTTGACTGCTTTTGATCACGCGTCTACGTTGACACCGACATGATGTATATGTTGTGCGTACATTTGTCAGTGTTCTTATGATTCTTTTCATATTTATTTTCCAATGTACATGTACAAGTTATGGTTGGTTGGGGAAATTATTTATCAATTATCATATGTTACTTCGTTATATGATTCATTTTCGATCCGCTTTATATAATCACGGATGCTCCGTACATGTTCGTACTTCGGAAATCTTAAGCGCTTATATTACCGAGAGCCAAACTCCGACAAATCTTTGGTCGTCGGAAAACAATCGGAAATGGCCATTACCGACCAACTCCCGATGAATATGGTTGTCGGAGCTGACGCCTGTTTCTTGTAGTGTATGTAATGTTACAAAAAAATGTAATTCTTAAACCAAATTCAAAGATATTTAAATCATCTCATCACATCAGATTATGAATAATAAGTTGGATAACAATAAATATATACTGTGTTTCATCTCGTAAACACTTAATTAATCGTCTTTGTGGTGTATATAGTTTACTAGTAATTTTCATTTATGAACTTCTCACTTTTTCCTATCAAGAGGACGTTGACACTAAATTTATTGGTCAATTGCGTGACCAACTTTGATTTACTGCACTTATTATTCTAGAATGATACTAGTGTCCAACTTTGTTTCCTTTTTTTGAAAGAAGGAACATAATTTCTTTCACCGACTAATTATGGAAACAAAGCTCCCTATTGTTTGGACAGACTATATTGTAATACAAAAAACTATTTGTTGGTGTAAACCAATTGGGTCTCTTAGATAATGTTTAATTACTAAACTTTTGTTAAGAGACTGTTAAAAAAATATTGTTTTCTTTGCTCCAATGGTTAAAACGGTTCTTAAAAAAAAAACTTAATAATTTTGTTTAATTGTAGTTAGAGATCATACAGAACAGGACTGACAACCACAAAGTAAAAAACAAAGACTTTAAACTCAAAAAATGGCAAGCTATAATCCCTTTTTCAGAAATATGATCAAAACAGGGAGATGATATGTGAGTAGCTTCTTAACATAGAGAGCCTACGAGTGTTATCAAGTCCAGATTTGATCTAGTAGCACGAAGTAGTTTCCTTTGAAGAAACAAACAACAAGAGAGCAGAAAAACAAAGTTATGGAACTGATTCCAAAGACTGAAAATGTTATGGAACTGAACTAGGACCAAGAAAGTGAAGACCTAAGTGAAAACGTTCTATCATAACTTGAACACAATATGGTTATACAATCTAGCATAATCTTTGTAATTACCTTGAAAACCATGTAGGGTTCACTGAGCTCGATATCCATATCATCTGAACCATCCAAGTGCTTGCAGAGGACGTCGATCGTCCTTCACTAATCTGATCTCTGACCTCACCTTGCTTGATCGAAATGGAACTGTAGATCAAACAGATGTATCAAGCAACGTACACCAAACTCATAACAAGAGGAATAAATTGCAAAAACAAAGAAACGCAATTATACCTCCTCCTCCTTCTTCTCCCAATCCTGAAACTCAGCTCGAGCACGTTCTCTAGCCAATAAAGCCTGCAGAGTATTTTTTTTTTAAGTCAATAGCTATACAGGATTAACCAAACTAGAAGGCTATAAAGTATCTAACCGTATCCATCCTTCTGGACCAAATGATTTTGTGAAAACCACAACCTTGCAACAAGATGCACACCACTTATTCATTTCTATATCAAAAAGACAACTTAGCAATTCCGAGGAGATTAAGCTTTAAATAGACGATGGCAAAAGGCATTGAAATGGGTGACTCACCTGAATGATCACTGACGTGGTGGTATTTGGATTCACGGTCAAGACACAAATACTTTGTATTGTCCTTTTTAGTATCATCTCATACTCCTTTTCGACTTTTTCTAAATTCACGCAGAGTTTAAAATCAGTCAGAAACACTAAGTCCTACCCAATGAAACCAAGAAACACATCCATACATGATCAAACTAAATGCATTTTATGATACCAATCTGTCCGGATTTAGGCTTCCATATGACTTCAAAGCCAGCCTTCTCAGGGTTCTCGTTCTTCCTCGTTCCCGGTTTAGGTCCATAGACTGCAGCTAGAACTTTTTTTTTTTTGCTTTTCACTGATTTAAACAGAAGAAAGAATCATGAAATAAAATGTTGGATCTGAGTAGGTTCGGTTCTGATATATTGGAATCTTAAAATATCTAAATAATTAATAATTTTAAAATTAATATACTAACTAAGCATTTTCAAATAATACATCAACATAATATATTTCCAAAAATCTAAAATAATAGGTTTCACTTTTTAAAAGTTCTTTTAAAATTTAAATACAGATTGTTTGTAAAACAAACAAATAACTAAAATGAAATAATTCTTAGAAAGAGAGATTTCCAATTTATCGATAAAAGACACCATTAAATAATGATAGCCAACTTCATTTTAACAAGTATAAAATTAGAATTACTTAAACTAAAGATATAAAATAAAATATTACAACATATAAATATTGAAAGTATATAAATATAATTATCCTTATAAACAGAATCTAATATAAATTAAAATATCATCTATACCAAAATAAAATTAAAAATATGTGAATTTTTTACTTTCAAATAAAAGTAAAAATGAAATATAAATATTTTTGTATTTTCATAAAAAGTAATGTAAATTATAAAGTATCATCTATACCTATCTATTAGTTTAAATATTTTCATAAAAAGTAGAATATAAATTAAAATATTTTAAAATCACCACTTTTTTTTTGCAAAGGAAAAATCATCATTTGTAGTGTCAAAGGATAAGCATTAAGCAACGACACATTTTTTTATAGTTCATGTTATTTAGTTAGTTGTTAAGATATCGAACATTACTTTATCTCAAAAAGCTGGAATTGAAGCGACTTTGTCCAACTTGCATGCTGTTCCCGTTCACAAAGCCGAGGAAAACTTATTTTAAAAAAAGGGAAAACATAAAAATTATAGTAGTAATTGAGAATATAATTAATAAGCTTGGTTAGTGAAGTTAATCATGTGACGAGATGCAGTGATTAGTATGATCAGAATATTGTTTTAGAGGCAAATGAGGATATGTTTGACTGCTTTTGATCACGCGTCTACGTTGACACCGACATGATGTATATGTTGTGCGTACATTTGTCAGTGTTCTTATGATTCTTTTCATATTTATTTTCCAATGTACATGTACAAGTTATGGTTGGTTGGGGAAATTATTTATCAATTATCATATGTTACTTCGTTATATGATTCATTTTCGATCCGCTTTATATAATCACGGATGCTCCGTACATGTTCGTACTTCGGAAATCTTAAGCGCTTATATTACCGAGAGCCAAACTCCGACAAATCTTTGGTCGTCGGAAAACAATCGGAAATGGCCATTACCGACCAACTCCCGATGAATATGGTTGTCGGAGCTGACGCCTGTTTCTTGTAGTGTATGTAATGTTACAAAAAAATGTAATTCTTAAACCAAATTCAAAGATATTTAAATCATCTCATCACATCAGATTATGAATAATAAGTTGGATAACAATAAATATATACTGTGTTCATCTCGTAAACACTTAATTAATCGTCTTTGTGGTGTATATAGTTTACTAGTAATTTTCATTTATGAACTTCTCACTTTTTCCTATCAAGAGGACGTTGACACTAAATTTATTGGTCAATTGCGTGACCAACTTTGATTTACTGCACTTATTATTCTAGAATGATACTAGTGTCCAACTTTGTTTCCTTTTTTTGAAAGAAGGAACATAATTTCTTTCACCGACTAATTATGGAAACAAAGCTCCCTATTGTTTGGACAGACTATATTGTAATACAAAAAACTATTTGTTGGTGTAAACCAATTGGGTCTCTTAGATAATGTTTAATTACTAAACTTTTGTTAAGAGACTGTTAAAAAAATATTGTTTTCTTTGCTCCAATGGTAAAACGGTTCTTAAAAAAAAAACTTAATAATTTTGTTTAATTGTAGTTAGAGATCATACAGAACAGGACTGACAACCACAAAGTAAAAAACAAAGACTTTAAACTCAAAAAATGGCAAGCTATAATCCCTTTTTCAGAAATATGATCAAAACAGGGAGATGACATGTGAGTAGCTTCTTAACATAGAGAGCCTACGAGTGTTATCAAGTCCAGATTTGATCTAGTAGCACGAAGTAGTTTCCTTTGAAGAAACAAACAACAAGAGAGCAGAAAAACAAAGTTATGGAACTGATTCCAAAGACTGAAAATGTTATGGAACTGAACTAGGACCAAGAAAGTGAAGACCTAAGTGAAAACGTTCTATCATAACTTGAACACAATATGGTTATACAATCTAGCATAATCTTTGTAATTACCTTGAAAACCATGTAGGGTTCACTGAGCTCGATATCCATATCATCTGAACCATCCAAGTGCTTGCAGAGGACGTCGATCGTCCTTCACTAATCTGATCTCTGACCTCACCTTGCTTTGATCGAAATGGAACTGTAGATCAAACAGATGTATCAAGCAACGTACACCAAACTCATAACAAGAGGAATAAATTGCAAAAACAAAGAAACGCAATTATACCTCCTCCTCCTTCTTCTCCCAATCCTGAAACTCAGCTCGAGCACGTTCTCTAGCAATAAAGCCTGCAGAGTATTTTTTTTTTAAGTCAATAGCTATACAGGATTAACCAAACTAGAAGGCTATAAAGTATCTAACCGTATCATCCTTCTGGACCAAATGATTTTGTGAAAACCACAACCTTGCAACAAGATGCACACCACTTATTCATTTCTATATCAAAAAGACAACTTAGCAATTCCGAGGAGATTAAGCTTTAAATAGACGATGGCAAAAGGCATTGAAATGGGTGACTCACCTGAATGATCACTGACGTGGTGGTATTGGATTCACGGTCAAGACACAAATACTTTGTATTGTCCTTTTTAGTATCATCTCATACTCCTTTTCGACTTTTTCTAAATTCACGCAGAGTTTAAAATCAGTCAGAAACACTAAGTCCTACCCAATGAAACCAAGAAACACATCCATACATGATCAAACTAAATGCATTTTATGATACCAATCTGTCCGGATTTAGGCTTCCATATGACTTCAAAGCCAGCCTCTCAGGGTTCTCGTTCTTCCTGTTCCCGGTTTAGGTCCATAGACTGCAGCTAGAACTTTTTTTTTTTTGCTTTTCACTGATTTAAACAGAAGAAAGAATCATGAAATAAAATGTTGGATCTGAGTAGGTTCGGTTCTGATATATTGGAATCTTAAAATATCTAAATATTAATAATTTTAAAATTAATATACTAACTAAGCATTTTCAAATAATACATCAACATAATATATTTCCAAAAATCTAAAATAATAGGTTTCACTTTTTAAAAGTTCTTTTAAAATTTAAATACAGATTGTTTGTAAAACAAACAAATAACTAAAATGAAATAATTCTTAGAAAGAGAGATTTCCAAATTTATCGATAAAAGACACACATTAAATAATGATAGCCAACTTCATTTTAACAAGTATAAAATTAGAATTACTTAAACTAAAGATATAAAATAAAATATTACAACATATAAATATTGAAAGTATATAAATATAATTATCCTTATAAACAGAATCTAATATAAATTATAAAATATCATCTATACCAAAATAAAATTAAAAATATGTGAATTTTTTACTTTCAAATAAAAGTAAAAATGAAATATAAATATTTTTGTATTTTCATAAAAAGTAATGTAAATTATAAAGTATCATCTATACCTATCTATTAGTTTAAATATTTTCATAAAAAGTAGAATATAAATTAAAATATTTTAAAATCACCACTTTTTTTTTGCAAAGGAAAAATCATCATTTGTAGTGTCAAAGGATAAGCATTAAGCAACGACACATTTTTTTATAGTTCATGTTATTTAGTTAGTTGTTAAGATATCGAACATTACTTTATCTCAAAAAGCTGGAATTGAAGCGACTTTGTCCAACTTGCATGCTGTTCCGTTCACAAAGCCGAGGAAAACTTATTTTAAAAAAAGGGAAAACATAAAAATTATAGTAGTAATGAGAATATAATTAATAAGCTTGGTTAGTGAAGTTAATCATGTGACGAGATGCAGTGATTAGTATGATCAGAATATTGTTTTAGAGGCAAATGAGGATATGTTGACTGCTTTTGATCACGCGTCTACGTTGACACCGACATGATGTATATGTTGTGCGTACATTTGTCAGTGTTCTTATGATTCTTTTCATATTATTTTCCAATGTACATGTACAAGTTATGGTTGGTTGGGGAAATTATTTATCAATTATCATATGTTACTTCGTTATATGATTCATTTTCGATCCGCTTTATATAATCACGGATGCTCCGTACATGTTCGTACTTCGGAAATCTTAAGCGCTTATATTACGAGAGCCAACTCCGACAAATCTTTGGTCGTCGGAAAACAATCGGAAATGGCCATTACCGACCAACTCCCGATGAATATGGTTGTCGGAGCTGACGCCTGTTTCTTGTAGTGTATGTAATGTTACAAAAAAATGTAATTCTTAAACCAAATTCAAAGATATTTAAATCATCTCATCACATCAGATTATGAATAATAAGTTGGATAACAATAAATATATACTGTGTTTCATCTCGTAAACACTTAATTAATCGTCTTTGTGGTGTATATAGTTTACTAGTAATTTTCATTTATGAACTTCTCACTTTTTCCTATCAAGAGGACGTTGACACTAAATTTATTGGTCAATTGCGTGACCAACTTTGATTTACTGCACTTATTATTCTAGAATGATACTAGTGTAGTGTCTTACTTTGAATATATGAAGTGGCATATTAATTAAAAATTTAGAAGCACCATTTCCACAGAATTGATTAGAAAACAAAATAGTCATCTTTCAAACAAGGATCGAGAAACAATTAGCTTACGTACATCGAGGTCAACGAACTAAAGGAAATTGCCAAATAGTTATACGGAATTGTCAGATCACTCTTCATCAACATCAAGACTATTGGTTGATTGGTTCTGTCAGGACCGTCTCAAACTTGTAACCTCTATTCAAAATGAAGTGTCGTATTCTTTGAAAAAGAGACTAATAGGGTTTAGTTTATAATCAGCTGGTTTATACACATATTCAAAAGAAAATTTATCTTTGAATCTGAGTCATGTTCGACTTCTTCACTTGCCAATTCTATGATGTTAGTATTTCTTTCTTTTTTTTTTTTGGTGGTTTAATAGTCATGAGATATATAATGGGTACAATCCATTGTATGAATGGATCTCATATCGTATGGATGAAGGAAAGAGAGAGTGTGTGACATCTGCGAATATAATTAGGCTTCAGACACTTCATCATAATGGGCCGAAAATAGGCCCATTATCAAAGCTTACATATCCGAATCTGACCCGATCCACGTGTCCTTTGTGGTGCACATTTACTAAGTACAGAGAACAAAGTTTAATTTGAATTCAAAAGGAAAAAAGAAAAAAACTAAAATCAACGACGGCGTTTAAGGGATCTCTGGGTAAAATTGCGTCTTCCCGAAACACTGAAGTACTCTTCCGGTAAAATTTTCCGCCATGGCCACACTCTCTCCGGGAGGAGCTTACATCAGAACTCCCACACCGTTCCTCGGAAAGAAACTCAAACCGTTCTCTCTAACTCAACCGGTTTGGAGCTCTAAACCAACGGTTAAGCTCGGGTCCGATTGTCGCGCTCAGCTGATCGACGCGGTTCACAACCTCTTCGTCGGAGTTGGAGTCGGGCTTCCATGTACGGTGATGGAGTGCGGCGATATGATATACCGGAGTACCTTGCCGAAATCGAACGGTTTAACGATCACCGCACCTGGAGTGGCGTTAGCTCTCACTGCTCTCTCCTATCTGTGGGCGACACCTGGCGTTGCTCCTGGGTTTTTCGACATGTTTGTTCTTGCTTCGTTGAGAGATTGTTCAGGCCGACTTTTAGGAAGGTTTGGTGTTGGATGATTGAGTCTTTTTTGGCTGTGTCTTTTGTGTTCGGTTGATTAGGATTTTGGGATTTCGTTTTGGGGAAGAAACTGGGTGAAGGTTCGTTCGGTGTTGTCTATAGAGCCTCATTATCCAAGAAACGTGCTTCTGATGTAAGTGCTTGATTCGTGTTTGATTTGGGATTGAGATGTCAAATCATCTTTCATGTGTATGTTAAGCTGAGAGTCAACGTTGGTATCTCAGTTATTCGCATAAGAATTGTAAAGTTACCATTTTGTTATTGAAGTGAGGATAATAACTGTGATGTTGATAGGACGGTGAGTATGTAGTGAAGAAGGCGACTGAGTACGGTGCAGTTGAAATTTGGATGAATGAGAGGGTTCGTAGAGCTTGTGGGAACAGTTGTACTGATTTTGTTTACGGATTTCTCGAGGTAATATAGTTTCCTCGTAGATGACAGTTTTCACTTGAGTACTTATGTTTGTAGATTTGTGTTTTTATTGTCGAAACTATTGCAGAAGTCTTCAAAGAAAGGACCTGAGTATTGGCTGTTATGGAAATATGAAGGAGAATCAACACTTGCTGGTTTGCTGCAGAGTAAAGATTTCCCGTATAATGTCCGTACTCGTAGTATCTCCTCTTTCTATTTGTTCTTTTACAGTCATCTCCTCCTGTAGACGTTATCACATTTTAAAGGCAATCGTGTAGGTAGAAACTATCATCCTTGGGAATGTCCAAAACTTGCCTAAAGGGCTGGAAAGAGAAAACATTATTATTCAGACTATCATGAGGCAACTCTTGTTTGCATTGGATGGTCTTCACTCAACTGGGATTGTCCATAGGGATGTTAAGCCTCAGAACATTATTTTCTCAGAAGGTAAAGTGATCTTAGTTCTTGAAACCTTTTTTCGTGAAAGGCACCCAATGAAAGGATGAAGAGATTTTTGTGTCCACTGAAACTTTAGCAGGTTCTCGTGCTTTTAAGATTATCGATCTTGGAGCTGCAGCTGATTTGAGAGTGGGACTTAACTACATTCCAAAGGAATTTCTCCTGGATCCAAGGTTTTTCTCTTTCGAAATATATAAACCTTTTTTGTCGTTGTAAACCTCAGATATAAGTATCTTTCTTTTGGGATTGTTGCTTTCAGGTATGCAGCACCTGAGCAATACATCATGAGCACCCAAACTCCATCTGCACCTTCAGCACCTGTTGCAGCTGCACTTTCCCCTGTCCTGTGGCAGGTGCAAACTTAATTGTTTACTACGTGGAGCTTAGTTAACATTAAATTTTCCTAGTTTTATAAAGTTTAAGTGTCGGATTTTGATGTTTGGTTTTGTTTCAGACAGATGAATTTGCCAGATAGGTTTGATATCTATAGTATTGGCCTCATCTTCCTTCAAAATGGTAAGTAACAATATACCAATCGCTTTTAGTTTTCTCTGAGTTTCTAACTCAGGCAGGTTCAACTATCTTGTGACTTGTGACAAGCACATCCTTTCTTGTAGAGGCACTGTAATCTGATTGTATTAATATTTAAAATTTGTTCATAGCAAATCCATCATGCTATGTTAATGTTCTCACCATGCTTTTACCTTACCAGGCTTTCCCATCCTTAAGGTCTGACAGTAACCTCATTCAGTTCAACCGCCAGCTGAAAAGATGCGACTACGACTTAACTGCTTGGAGAAAATTAGTGGAGCCTCGAGCAAGCCCTGATCTGCGTAAAGGGTTTGAGCTATTAGATCTAGACGGTGGGATCGGATGGGAACTTCTTACATCAATGGTCCGGTTCAAAGCAAGACAAAGAATAAGTGCAAAAGCAGCTCTTGCTCACCCGTATTTCGATAGACAAGGACTGCTTGCGTTGTCCGTCATGCAAAACTTGAGGATGCAATACTTCAGGGCTACACAACAAGACTACAGCGAAGCTGCAAATTGGGTGATTCAGTTAATGGCAAAATCCGGGACAGAAAAAGATGGCGGATTCACAGAAACGCAGCTTCAGGAACTCAGGGTTTGTGGCCAATCTTCACTCTTCGAATACCACAAGGAGTTATAATGTGTGGAATTACCTAAGCCTAATGTCGATTTGTTTCTCCTTTGTATTATTATAGGAGAAAGAGCCTCGAAAGAAAGCGAGCGCACAGAGAAACGCTCTCGCATCAGCACTTAGGCTTCAGAGGAAGCTTGTGAAAACAGTTAAGGAGACTATGGATGAGATCACCGACGGCCGCAAGACCGTGTGGTGGAACCGGTGGATCCCCAGAGAGGAGTGAGGAGGGACTGTACTTACGGCAATAGTGTAAATCTCAATGTATATTTTACTAGCCTTTTAGTAAATTACTACTACTTGTAAAGCAAGTAACCTTAAAGAAAACATTGTACCTAAATCCACACACATGGCAGTCTCTGACTCTGTTTCTGAAGTTTCAGTACTCTTGTGAATACTTGTTGATATCATAGGAATTTGTGAAACCATCGATTGAAAGGAAAATAAAAAATATCAGAAGGCAAGTTTCTTGAAGAGCACGTTACCCCTTCGGGATTTGGACCTGAGAAACCATGAGCTCCGCACGAAGAGTCAGAGAAGTCTGTGGTCAAGCGATATATAGCTTGCTGGCTATCGAAGTAAGTGTTTGTCTATTTTAAAACTGTCAAAAGAAAATCCTTCCGTACGCCATTGGAAGTGGAGTCGTATCTCTCACTCAAGCTTTCTTTACAGAGAGCACATGCGCTTAGTAAATGATTTTCTTTTTATAGCTAATGAGGTAGCTAGATATTGTGTCGAAATTCTTACTAATCTTCAAGGCATGTCGTCGATGTCGAAAGCTGAGTGTTATTGTCATCGAAAACATCTAGAGTGGCAAAGAGACATGCAAGCACAAGGACTTCGTACGTAGATGGTACTAACTCAGACTCGATCTCTGCTTGTGAGTCTTGACCACTCACATGATGAATATACTCTATCAACTCCAGCAAATTATTTAAACAAAGTAGTTACTTTGTTTTGCTGGATCTAAAAGGTAGAATGATCTCTCTCACGTTTATCCATCGCGCACGTACTAACTTTTATATTGATTATCTTTTTCAAAAAAAAAAACTTTTATATTGATTACGTATACGGATACTGGAATAAATGAATAATGAATTGTTTAAAGAGTGAATTGGTAACAACCACGAGGGGTGAAGAAAAAGTTGGTTCATAAAAGGACGACAAGATTTAAAGGAAAGAAGAATGACAGAGACTAACTCACGTAATAAATAATATATTTAAGAATATATATGTATATTTAAAGTTATAATTTCTATAGATTTTCATTTATTTCTTAGTAAAATATAATTAAATATTGTTTGCATTCAAGATGGTTTTAGCAAATAATATGATATATATATATATATCAAATTTTTCATATTTAAATATATATTTTGTTTAAAATAAAATAAACTAAAATGTTATTAAAAATAGTTTTACATTTAAAAGCGTTAGTCAAAATCTAGTGTATACTATTAAAACAGAAACATTTCTGTTTTTTTTTTATACTGAAAATGACAATTTTCCAAGAAAAACTCGTAACTTGAGAAAAGAAATTAAATTCTCATTAATGACAATTTTGTTTTTGGGTTTTTGGGATTAAACCTATACATATCCATTAATTTAATTATTTACATCTATGACCCATTATAAAGCTCACTATAGCAACCATAAATTTAATTTTATTAATTGGTGCAAACTCATTGTATGCTTCTATACAAATAAATTATCTACATTAAAATTATAATTGTATTGATCATTATAAAAGATATAAATGGAAATGCATAACATAAATACAATGCATTTATTTTATCTCACAAATCAAATAGCTTATACAATTTTATATTATTATAAAGAACATGAGAAATTTGACTAATTTAAAATATTTATTATAAGATAACCGAATTTGAATGGTCACCCGGTTGCCCAAAGCTGTTGTTGGATCTTATGACGATTACACAATTCGAAGATCCTTCAGATTTGCACTCCAGGTTTTCGATGTCTGATCATCATAACTTTCACACGTGGAATTGATGATCATTAGGTGTTTTATTTGATGAAAAGCCCAAGGGACATTACAAGATAATGGTGACCAATGCCCAACTTTAGTAAAATTCGGCCCAGCTTAGTCCAACTGATATATAAAAGATAAGATATCTCCACACGTCAGCCACCACCAACATAGGCCAAGCCGCTAAAGTTATCGGTCGTCTTCTACTGCACGATTAGATCTGAGATTTTGAGAGATTTCAAGGGCTTGTGTAGGTTGGAAGGTATGGCTAACAAAGAATCAAGTGAGCTGGGGAATTTACCAACACCCCCAATGGCTAAGCGGGCCCGAATGTGTGAAACTACCGGAGAACGGCGACAGGAACCGTACTGGATGGCCTTGAGATTATGTGATAAGGCCTATGTAAGTACTATTCCTTGGTTTTTAATTCGTGGTGGTTAATTACGTTTTGATGATCTGTGAGTCTCACGGAACAAGTAATTTTTGTTAGGGTTTTGATCTGAATTACAAGAATGATCCGGCTACATTAGTTCCGTCTACTTGGGGTAAAAATTATGATATCGTTCTCTATGGTAGGATTGGACTCCAATGCTACAATCTTCAGAAGGTAAAAAAACTAACCAATCTGATATCATTAATCATCACTTATTCTCTAATGTCTTTTGTCTGAATTTTCGGTTTTGTCTGAATTTTCCCTTTTGACAGGGAACAAACTTAAAGTTTAAACGCTGGGAGAAATATAATATCCAGATGACTGGGTCCGTCGACTTCTACATAACTTTGGAGGCAACGGATCCGGCCACGGGCTCTGTCTGCTCTTTTCAGACTCTGTTAGCCGATTTTGGACGCTGCAATTCGTTGGGGGCTAGGATTACCTGGGTGACCTTAGCCTCAAGAATCAAACAAATGCGTAAGAATTATTATCCATGAGCTTTTTTAAACACACAGGTTTATGTATAAAAGTGTATTTAGAGGACTAACTGTTTTCTGACATCAGGTAACGAGCGTCTAGATGATGACTGGGACGAGGACTCGCGTGCAATACATGCATTCTACAAAGGTCCAATGCCCAAATGGGTTTCTGATGAATCCTTGGAACGTGACAGTAAAAAGTATTACGTGGTAATTTAACATTACCTGGAGTTTTTGACTTTTGTATATACCTCTTGTTAGTAACCTAGGTTGGTATCATTCATTCATTCTTTCTTTTCTTTCGCAGGTGCCAGATTCAGAGCTGCATGACAATGACTGGCTGCAGCTTCTCATGGAAGTCGCCTTCTTCTCCAAAGCAAATCGTGTATGTTACTCTTTTTTTTTTTTTTTGCAATTTTCTTTCTCTCTTCCCCTCTTACACTTGCCACAATTGTATTTGCAGAGTTTGGAAGCTTACTTACCTTTGGAGATCAAGAAGGTTGTTGTGGAAACTTTTGAAGATTACACAACAGAACCTAGTGAGAAGCTCAAAGCAGATAATGCAATATTCTACATCAGTTACAAGTGTTGCTCTGATCCGTTTATTCGTTTGGCTGGTTCTCACCGTTCCATAGTGAGGAAAACCATGGATGGCAAACCAGGCCACATGTGTCTTGAAGTTGCTCTGACCAAAGAACAAGAAGAGTAATTTGCCATGTTGTATAATTTTATGCAGTTATGTATTCCAGACTTTCTTTTGTTTCATGTTGTTTCATAACATATATTAAATATGCACACAACTGTGTGTTGTTTTTTGCTTGTGTTATGTATTCAACTCTTCTGAGTTTTGAACTATTAACTATTTGAATATCTATATTTAAGTGATTCATGTTTGCTTGTGCGTAATTAAAACCGTCACCGTCGATCTAAGAAATCCAGAAGCTTTTGTTTCAAGAAAAGAAATAATTATTCGAAACATTTTTGATTTTTCATATCTGCGGAAAAGAGTCAAATCTTAGTTAGCTTAGTACCTTCCTATTCAATAATAATAATAGTATGTCTTCTTCTTTTTTCGTCTAATGATTTAATAATTTGAAAGAGTATTGTCAGCGTGGAGCTGGTTTGTTATTACAACCGATACATAAAAATGAGAAAAGAACAATTGATTTGCCGGTATTGCTCCTTTAGCCAAAACATATGCAGCTCCGTTGTATTTGCGCGGGCACCAAGAAAACCAAACTGTGTCAAATTTTCCTTGCCAATATCGAATGTTTTGAATCCAGTTGTGCATCTTAAAGTGAATAGTCTTCTGGTTTAGAATGTCCACTAAGGTTTTGCAGTCTCCTTCGAAGATTAGTTTCCGATGTCCTTTGCTCCAGCTGTGTTGCATTGCAAATAGTAAGGCTTGGCATTCTGCTTCAAGGGCTTTATTTGCTAATTGCGAGGCTCCCTGTCCTCCACTTTTATAGTACCCGTTTTCATCCCGGAAAAGCCATCCAGCTGTTGAAATAGGTAGTGATTGGTGGAAAGAGCTATCATAGTTACATTTCAGGAAATCAGTAGGAGGACGCATCCAGCCTGAATGATGCTAAGAATCTTCTAAGTGTCCCTCAGATGATTGCAAATGGTTATGCGGTTACTTTCAAAGAAAAAAGGTGCACCATTCATGACAAGGCAGGAAGAGAGATTGCTGAAGTTGGAATGGTTGATAAGAGTTTTTACCTTCATATGCATCTAAGCAAAAGAACCACAACTGTGCTGGATTCAAGGGATGACTCAGGTTCAGTTCAAGAAAGAGCTGGCTACGCTGAAACAGCCAGAGGGAGATGGTCCAACATGGAGAACCAACCTGTAGAAAGTCAAGCGAATACAAAGCTCCGCAAGAAAGAAGCTGTTCAAGTAATCAAACAGAGGCAATTGGTGATCAAAGAAGACACCAATCAAAAGAAAGAAAACGAACCTGTGAAAGAAAGGGATATAGAGAAGTCCCATGGAAAAGAAAAGCTGAACCAAGAAGCAAAATACAATGGATTTGAAAATTCAGAGAGGAACGATGCAAACTGCAATCAAATGCAGAAGAGTCAAACACTGAACAATGAAGAAACAAAGGTGTTCAAGGAGGACACAAACCGAATCAAAGAGAGCTCACCTGAGAAGAAGAGGGAGTTGTTGCAGACTGGTGAATTCAGGGTCAAAGATTCAAAATTCCAAGTGAGGATTGGAGAAGGAGTGAAAGAGAAAGTGAAAGTGGCACAAGGGTGAAATTCTGAGGATTCAATTTTAGGATCCCAGAAACAACAAGCAAGAAAGAGTCAAGCTTCACAGAAAATCAGAAGCTACAAGACAAGAGAAAAGGAGGGGTAAAGGAGTTACCTGTGAAGGACAGGCTAAACGCCAGGGAAGAGGAAGGAGACAGAGACTCCTCAAAGCTCCTACAACAAAAGGAAAAGGTGAAGTCAATAGAGATTGAGAAGAAATTTGCTCAAGAGGGAGCAAAGAAAATTGAAACGGGAAAAGAAGTTGAATCCACTGTGATTCAAAGCAAGAGGGAGAATGAGAAGTCGACCTTACCAAGGAGTTATGCAGACGTCCTGAAGAGTGCTCCTCCAGTGAGCAAAGGATCGAGCCGTCGTGCAACAAAGGTATCAAACTTCAAAACCCTAATTTGGAATCACAGGATTAACCGCAAGCCTCAAGAGGGAGTGTTGAAGGGTGATTCTTCGATTAATCCTGCAACAAGGAGGAAGACAAGTCAGTAAGCAGAAGAAGAATCAGAAACGAAAGAAGAAGAAGAACCAGAAAAGGAACGAGGAAGAAGAAGCAAAGTCAACAAAGTGAGAAGAAGTCAAAGAAGAGATTGGGTATTTGTTGGACAATTAACAAGGCATTAATGGGCCAAACAAGCACATACGAAGTGAAAGTGTCCTAGTTGCTAGAATAGTTAAGAGAGTTGTTATATGTGTAAGGAGGTTTGCTTGTAGAATTAGTCTAAGCTAGAAGTATGGTCTAGGAGAAGTTGTTAAAGCAAGGAGTCTAGGTGTAAGAGCAATGAGTAGAAACTCTAATATAAGTATGTGTAAGAATGTATTTGTAAGATCATCAGAAAAATGAATGAGAAAGTTTGTTAAGGAAATAAAAGAACAAAGAGAGACCAAAAGAGAAATCAAACCTGAGAGAAAGTGAGAATCACAACAACTGGCTAGCCTTAGCATCGAAGATTGATGATATTAAATGTTTAAGAGGAATCCTCCTACCAACCCTAACTAAAAATTATCGAAAGTGGTTTGATTTGGGTAATGCACTAATGCTATATAAACCGTGTGAATATTACTTTTTTAGAAACCATATATATATCGTTAGATTATAAACCGATCAGACCAATAAACCAAGAAAATCTATCTCGAATAAAGCAAAAACTTAGCACCAACAGATCAATTATGTGCTTTATTCAAAGCCATATTCTACAAATTGTTGTCAAATCTGAAAAAGAAATGACTCCATAACTTTGACGAGGCCCAACATCATATCAAGCCCATATCTGCAGCCCAATTTTCTGTAACATCGACGAACAAACTTCATCGTAACTCACTTTCTCTCTCTTTGGCGGCACTCTGAGTTTAGGGCGTATAGGAATTCAGCAAGAGATCTCATTCAGCAATCATGGTTTTGCTATCATTTGACGAACGGGTTGGTTGCTATTATTCGATATATGTTTTTGGTTTTGGTTCTTCTATTCCGGCTGATTGAATGAATACAATTATGCAGTGTCACCTCGATCCCATCACGATACCTCCCATTCCCGAGGATGTTTATGAGTACCTGAGAAGTCTTCCTAAAGAAATAAGTCGCATCCTTTTGCCCACTTTACAGCACGCACCACGTTCCGCAGCCTACGCTTTCAGGACCACAAAAGGAGCTTATTCAATTTGGCGCCACCTGGAGGTGTGTTTTTATATATATTTATTCTTTGCCAAATGGATGATGAATCAGTTGTATTGTGTTTCTATCTGATCTAAATTGCAGGCAGGAACAGTTAAGTCTGTCGCAAATTGCAACAGAAACTTTGGCTTCTTGAAAAACCCTGAACACCCAAGTTAGTTCCCTCTAATCCTTTCTCTATGTGCATTGATTACACATGCATCTATATGTTTTTTACCTTTGACATTTTCTCTATATCTGCAGAGACGGCATGGGCTTTTATTGCGGCAAAGCTGCTAAGCATTGTGCATTGTGTTACAGAAGAGGAGCCATTCTTTGATTTGTCTGCTCAGTATCTGCTTGATCGCGTTCCTGTCCACGAGTCGATGATATCAAAAAAGGATAGTGTTTGTTGCAATATGAATACTGTAGAAGCTGGCATCACCTATGCTTTGGAAGGCGGCATACCAAAAGAACAAGATTGGAAATTCACCGGATGTAACAATGAGGCTGTCATAGAAGAAGCAGATATTACTTACTTCAAGGTGAGGGGAAAGGTTGCTTCACTGCCTCTTAAGGAAGCTTTGGTGTCCTTAAACACAAAACCTATCGCTGCGAAGTTACACTTGTTTGACGGCTTCGATAAACTTAACCCTGTAAGTAGATTTAGTCAGTTAACTTTTGCTAACATATCTTAATAACATTGGATCTCACTGTTTTCATGTTTCTGTAGAATGCAATTTACTGTGGACCTTCTTCTGAGACAGATGAGTACAAGGGGTCAGAGGATGTCTTGGTTTATGAGACCAAGATAATTAATGATGTTTGGGTTGCGGTTGTGAATATCCCGGCCAAACAACTAAGTTTGAATGTCTCCTTAGAATATGTGATAGTCTATGTGCCACGGGATGATGTGATTGTTCACGACTTTGATTATGATGTTGATGGCATCGCCCGCAAGAGATTGGCGGCACCGGGACGTTTGCTCACTGAATTTGTTGCTGTGTTGGACCCGTGAAGCAAGACTAGATAAGTGCCCTTCTAGTATCTAAGTATTTGGATGGATCGTATTGAATTCTACTTCTCTTGTGTTTATCTATGTTAAGACAGTTGTTAAACCTATAACTTCTCGTATTTATGTTAATCTCAGTCTTGAATATAATTCATGTTTTTGCTTGCTTGTTTGTTCATCTATCCAAGTCTTGTTTTGCTGATGTCTCTCCAGAATTTCTAGATTTCTTTCTGTGTGCTTTTTTTTTATAATTTGAATGTCTTCTTCTTCCTATGTTCTCACATCGATAATGATGATGCTTAAGAAAAAAGGAAACTTGGCTTCCCACCAATCCAAACCCTCTGTTTCAGACTCAGCCTTCGCTCTCCAACGCTTTGGTCGCGGCTCTGAAGAGAGCACAGGCGCAACAGAGGAGAGGGTGTGTGGAGCAGCAGCAGAGCCAGCAGAACCAGCCGTTCCTGGCGGTTAAAGTCGAGCTGGAGCAGCTCGTTGTGTCGATTCTTGATGATCCTAGCGTGAGCAGAGTGATGAGAGAAGCTGGACTCTCTAGCGTCTCGGTGAAGGGTAACATAGACGATGGCTCCTCTGTTGATAACCGTTAGTTAGAGCATATTTGGTTGGGTTGGTACTTGGTATATGATACACAGGCCAATGTGAGAATGTTTCAACCTAAAACCATCAAGCAGTGTTTCTTGGTGGGAAAATTGTATGAATTTGCTCACCCTACGAAGCCTATTGCTACAGTGGAAGCGAAGACAACTCAAGAGGCTGTGGTGGTTCAAGACAACGAGTCAAGTGAAGAAGTGGATTCGTTTTTGGTCAGTGATGGTCAGGCACCTACTAGGCAAGAAGATTCAGGTGACATACACCATTTTACTCCACAAGAGGTCTCGTTTCAGGTATCAAAGCCTACTTTTGAACCAAGCTATAGAGTAGAGGAAAAGGAGATTGTGTTGCTTAAGAACGGGAGATCACAATCATGTGAGGATTTTTTTGGTGGATGATATATGCTGTGATATGAGAAGTGATGTTTGGATTCCTCCAACTGTTGAACAAGTATATCTTCTCGATGTCAAGCTGGTGGAAGAATTGCTTCAGAAATCGCAAGATGATGATGTTGAGCTTGTTGCACACCACCTGTTTGATCATTTGCTCCAAATGGTTGCTTATATGGATAAGCAACTGAAGTGTCAAAAGAATTGGAAATTCAAGTAATAAAATGGAGATTTTACAGAGATTCAGGCCACAACAAGATCAGTATTCATCTATGGAAAGAAAGCACCACAACTCCAACAGTACAATTTATTACATTTAACCTCGCAAGGCTTGTGTACTAGAGATGTGTTTTGATAAGTGAAATTTCCCCCCATCCAAAACCTAGACTTTGCATAGTGCAGTAATGACTCATGCCACAACCCATAAAAGGGTAAGATGTTATAAAATGAGGTGAAGTTTAAGATTCATAGAAAAAATTTGTGGAATTAGCTATTTCAGACAAATAGGTTAAAGGTGTGCTTTTCTATAAGTTCTCTTATTTAGGATTTTTAGAAAAGCCTTCCTATATGTTTACGAATGAGTTTATATAATGTTAGGAAAACTTTCTAAACATTTACGAATGCCTTCCAGAAAACTTGGAAAAATATTTTAGATGTCTAAAAATATTTCATAAAATGCCAAAAACACTTTAAAAAGCTGATATCATCAAAATTCACTTGAATTCTATCAAATTATAAAAATCTCCAAAATCTTCCAAACTTTTAATCCAATAAGGGGCTTACCTCAAAGAGGAGATGGACTATTAAGTCTATTATGTTAATAGGCCCAACAAGCGCGTATCGTAATTTACATTTTACGATTCGTAAAATGTAAACCCAACTAAAAAACATCTGGTCCGTTGATTCTTCAGACTCCAAGATACGATCAAAACCGTACGATCTAGGGTATTGGAAGTGGGAAGGCCTTTAAATAGATAAACTAGGTTATAAAGCCTCCTCCCTGCTCCGTCAAGCTGAGGAGGATAAAACCCTAAAGGAGAGGAAAAATGGTGCAGCGTCTCGTTTACCGTTCGCGTCACAGCTACGCCACCAAATCGAACCAGCACAGGATCGTCAAAACCCCAGGTAGCTTTCTCAAATCCATACTCTGAAATGAGAAAAAAAAAATCATCTCTTCTTCTCCGATCTTGATGGTTTTGTTGGGTTCGTGCAGGTGGTAAATTGACATACCAGACCACTAAGAAGCGTGCAAGTGGACCAAAATGCCCCGTTACCCACAGGCGTATCCAGGGTGTAAGTTTTACATGTTTCTTTCTCGATTGTGTTGTGATTTGGTACTTTGGATTGATGCAAACTATCAGTTGGTTTTGGATTGTATATGTAAAGATTGATTCTTGGAGCTGCTTGAGCTGATGCTATTGATGATGATGTTGTATAGATCAATGCGTATGTACTAGTTTTGATTTTGACTCGTGCTTATTGACGGTCTTGTGCTGGTTAGATGAATCCACACCAGGACATAACTTTATCATAAGCTAGATTTAGTGCCGCCTTGTCTTTTCAAAGTTGTCTCCTTTTTTGTTGGCAAGGAAATTACTTTTGTACTTGGTGGCAGAAATCTTGATATTCTTCAATATTGTTGTTACATGTCTATTTCGTATTAACATTTTAAGTAAAAAGCATATCCTTTTCAAAGGACTATCACTAGGTGTAGCTAGATATGTGTATGATTGTCATTTCTCTTTTTATTTTTATTGTTGGAGATCTCTTCTGAGCCTAATGAAGGTTCTTTGTTTCTCTAGATCCCTCACTTGAGGCCTGCTGAGTACAAGAGATCTCGGTTATCCAGAAACAGGAGGACCGTGAACCGTGCCTATGGTGGAGTTTTGTCTGCTTTGGCTGTTAGAGAAAGGTTTGTTTATTATCTCTGATTTTCTTTAACTTTTTGACAAGCGACGAAAGCCAAAATGTACCCAATAATCTAACTGTTTCTTTTGTTTTGTGGCTTTTGTGTACAGAATCATCCGTGCTTTCCTTGTTGAGGAGCAAAAGATTGTGAAGAAGGTCTTGAAGCTCCAAAAGGCCAAGGAAAAGACCGCTCCCAAGAGCTAGATCCTATTAGCTTTTATTTTATATGTTTTGTGGCTCTGTTCTAGCAATAGTACTGGTTGCAGAGGTTGAGAGAAACATTGTGTACTCGTCCAAATTCTTAAGCTTTTTGTTATTCGCTTTGGGTCTTAACTCTGTCGACATTTCGCAAATCTTGGCTTTTGTTTTCTCGTTTCAATGCTGTGTTCACACTTACAACGATTCTACTCTTTGCTCCTGAGTCTTATTTGTCGGTCAAACAATGTGATTCCTGTTACTCGGTTAATATATCGTTCACTTGTTTGAGTTTTCTACGTGGCCAACTACTCATTTTATTGACATTAAATAGTTCTATATTACGGGTCTAATCTATGATTAGTGCTACTATATTTTTTATTTAACTGTTTGATTTTTCATTTCCGATCTTCATCTTCTATTACGTGTTAACAAGTTTTCTTTTTATGCACAATAAGACAGATTATTTATTACTACGAATTAGGAAAAAAGCGTTATTAAGACTTGATGAAGGCCAACAGTTCTGAAGTCTTCTGTCTTCCGTATTAGAATTCAATGGCAAAATCGTAAAAATTAGATAGCCTCAATATTATTGAAATCCGACCATAAAAAGGACACTTCCTTTTGATTGAGTAGCAAGTGAGCCCTCTGAATAAGATTGTATAGGCTTTTATTGTTTTTAGTTTCGTTGATTTCGTTATCTGTTTTCTCGATTTTATGAATATTCATTACAACTTAAGTAATAATAATACCATCTCTGTGGATTTATATTTTGCAAGTGTGACAGTGGACATACAGCTTGCTCTTCTTACTGTATTAACCTAGCTAGGAACAGATGCCCTTTCTGCACTTTGCCCATTAGTAACTATCGATGCAGAATAGTGGAGAGAGATGTAGAAGCAGTTATCGTCCCATGCCCAAACGCAAAACATCGTACCACCGACAAGTTCTCGTATGGCAATGAGTTAGTCCATGAGAAGGAACTCGCTCTATGCTACTGTCCTGCTCCACCGGCCTGTACTTCGACACATGGGAACGTTTCACGTGTGGCTATGCCAGTGACACATGGCTACACATCAGTGATAAGATTTCCTATACTCAGGAAGAAAATTAGTATTAGTATTAGTATTTGTATTTGTATTTATTAACATAACTGCTTCACTGTTGGACTTGTTCGGAATTTAGCTATTTTGGACTCAGTTTCGATTTATTTAGACCTTTCTGTGGTCTTTATAGCCAGTTCTTGTCACTTCAACTTTGTAAAGAAGAAAACAGAAGGTAAACACACCAATTTGAAAGAACAATCCAAGAAAAGCAAGAGGCCCTGAACAAAAGAAATCTTGGGCCTGTGCTGACACAACTAACTAATGAAAAACTATCCATCAATATCAAGTAATGGAAAAACAAGTAGGCAAGTCATTAATCGTGGAAAATGAGGAATAGTAACTCTCCATCAACATGTGATGCTTCTGATTTTGATGTTGATCTCCGACATTGGTTGAAGTTGAAGATAAATCACCGAGCCTAAATGTGTGAGAGAGAGCTTGATGATGATCTTGATTTGCACCACCACTGATTTCTTCAAAACCGATCTCTTGGTACTCTTGAGGCAGATTAACAAGAGCGGGACACTGCTCTTGGGCCAATATTGCATTGGTTAGGTCGATGTTTGAGCCTATATGGTTTGTGTATACTCCAAGAAATGATGAATCTGATGCTGACAGGTTTAGCAAAAGTGACGACGAGATATCGTTGTTGTTGATGAACCTTGGAAGCTGAGATGGTTGTGTTTCTTGTGAGGCAAGCAAGAGGCTTCTTAGGTACTGTTGGTCTAGACACGGAGTAGGACTGGCTGAAGAAGGGAAGTCCAGGTAAGAAAAGGGACTAGTAGTTGTACAAGTACTAGTCTTGTTAGCTTCTTTCTCATCATAATACGGACATGGTTTGGTCACATTCATATTTTTCTTGTACAAGTTGAAGGAAGCACTATTTTTGAGGATATTTTCTGGAGAAATTTGGGCTGTGTTTGATGGTTTTTGGTAGGGTTCTGTATCGGTGCTTGCCTCTGTTGGTAAAGATGAAGCAAAGGAGTGAGATATAGCTTTGAGAGCCGTTGTGTTTGTTTTCCTTAATATTCTGCATATAGCCCATGAATCCTGAAATTCCACACATATATAAATATTCATAACATTAGACTAATCAGTAATTAACTAAATTAAGAACAAGAAAAGAAAAGATAGCTGTCTAAATAAGAACTTTTTTTGTGTGAACAAAACAAGACTTGGATATTAGTAAATAACTTAAAATTAGTAAAATATAATTTGTCAAGTGGAGTATATTTTGTTCAACAACTACGTAAGAGCTTAATTTCTTAACCTAATCGTCCATACGCCATTATGTTAATTTAAAACGAATTCATTGATTTACATTTAGTCTGATTCTCCAAACACATTATACATGAGCAGTACTCTTGCATTTAAACGTCTTTTTATATGGGCTTAAGTAGCTATAGTTAACCCTAATGGTAATCTATAATAAACGTGAACAACATTTGTAAATATATATCTTACGTTGGGAGATAGATGAGTATCCAAAAGGGTATGTGTTGATGAAGAAGGCAAGCGAAATTCATGCATCATCCAATCTGTCTTAACCCCTTTAGCAGCTCTTCCTTTGTAAAACACAAGTGACTTCCTCAGACCAATGCATTTGCTTCCGTCCGATGAGTATATCGGCCTGTCCGTTCCTGTGGCTTTCCAGAATCCAGCACTAGTCACTCGGTTCGGCCTCGTGCTGTTCCTATACTTTCTATCTCTTGGACAATAGAAGTACCATTCTTTCTCACCCGTCATCGCAAACTCTACATTCAACAAACGCACATATATATAGTTTAGTTAGGATTTTGAAAAGGAGAGGGAGATAGTAGAAGTCAAACTATAGAGAGTATAGGTTAATCGTGGTTGGCTATGGTGGATGCTTTAAATGACAACAATATTTGATTTCCAGTTGATATTTTGCGGTTATAAGAAAATATAATAGGAGAAGTAAAAGAGATTGTACTTGGAAGATCCCATGGGTCATATTTGTAGATGTCGAGCTGTGTGATGAGCTTAATGGAGATTGGGCGATTCTCAACCTTCCGCCTTAGATAGAAACTCACGAGCTCTTCGTCCGTTGGATGAAAACGAAATCCAGGCAACAACACATCTTCCATTTTCTTAGCTTCACCGTTATTCTCTCCCATATAGTAGAAGTGAAAGTTTAGAAAAATTGTTTAAAACCTCTTGTATAACTAAAAAACCCGTATTAAAGCTCAACTTAGAGAAATAATAGGTTACAAGAGTAATGAAACAGTTTTTAACCCTAAATGGAAAAAAAGAGAAAGAGTTGGTAAGAGTGAAGTTTCTTTGCTTAATTTGAACACAATATATGCTGCCCTGTGAGGGGTCTGACCCCGAAGGATCAGCCGCCTTTTCTGCTGATTTCCATAAAATTAAATTATATAGTGAGAGAGAAAGAGAGAGAGTTTGTTTTTTTTTTTTTTTTTTTAAAACTGGAGAGAGAGTTTGTTTGAAAGCAAAAATGTAAGTCCATGCATTTAGAAGCATCTCTAGACAAAATTGTATGAGTGTCTTGGGATATTCGTCATATATGTTTAAAAATTAACATTGTTTGGACTGGATTAAGTCTTTGTTTATCAATATGATCATATGGTAAGAGTAGTTGCAATTGTTCTAAATCAGAAAACGCTTTTCATATAAATATATCAATATATAAAAAAGTACATATTTGTTTACAGAAGTTAACTAGCTAGACTGTCTAGTTTCTATAAATGGTTTGACGTTATTATACTTTTTTTCCATTGACGTAATAGTAATTTGTATCAAATATGTATCTACAACTTTTGTTGTATTATGAATGTTTTGATTTTATGATGAATATATGTATCTAATTTTAAATACATAGCGTCTACATGACATACGTTGTGTACGTATGTGTTTGTTACAAGAGTCGTCTCAAACTATCAAAAGACTTTATATACATATTTTTGTCAAAATATGTTGAACTAATTTTTTAAAAAATCATAGGTCAAATTTATGGACAATTGATGAAAAGATTGATCATTTTTTAATGGAAGCCACGTTCGAATGCTCCAGTTACACATGCTTAAATGCTAGAAAGACCACCATATTTGTCAACTGACATATAACGGACATGTATGAATCTATGCATTTTCTATATTTTGTATGTAGCTAGTTTTGTGTATCATTTATCTATGTCAAAGACACGGATGTAGAACTGCAATTAAGAAATGCGTTAATGTCCTTTTGGTTTCAAGTGTGTAACAAAATTGACAAGTATCGAGGCCAACCAAAAGATTCTCACTTAGTATTAAAGTTTATAATTAAATGAATTAGGATTCTAATGTTATGATAAAAATAAAAATTAGTATCGATAACAGAATGGTTAATTCTCAAAATTCAAAAGTCTCTGAACGTTTCTATTCTATTCTTCTAACAGCTTCTATTCCCACTGATATCTGTCAGGAAATGGCAAAATTACGTTTTGTTTTTAAAGACAAAGCCAACGTGATTTGACTATGGAATGTTTAAAAGTTTTCTCTTTTGGTCTGATCAGATATCTGAATCGGATCTTTCCTAGCTAGTTCATATACCCTTTTGGTCTTGTCAGATATCTGAACTGGATAGTTCTTATGGTAAACATTTAGGTGAACGAGATCGCTATTAAGGTTTACTGTTGTCATGCTTAAAACAAATTTCACATTACTTGGTCTATTTCAACTTGAGCATAATTTTCAAAAGGAAAAATATATTCATGTGACAAGAAAATAGTATTAAGAATATAGTCAAAAGGATACTTGGTTCGCTTTCTAGTGGTTGATACAACTATCCTAGGCTTACCGACAATTAAAAAAAACAACATTGTTTATTATGAACAAATTAACCTTTCTCTTAACAATCATACCAGAGAAAAAAACAACAAATTAACCTGTCCAAGAGAATCTAAAAAATCCAAGCCAAGCATATACTATGGATGTTATGATGTGCCTATACTACTTCGAATACGTTCAGTTACGGCCTCCAAAACTCAGTCGTAAGATTAAATTTAAAGAGAGGCTTCATGAACAGACTGAAGTGCGAAACTTTGGTGAAAAGCACTTATTGATACGAATCGGCAATGCAACTTATTACTTATGAAAAACAAAAATATTAATTACTTATGACTTATGAATAATAGTACGATCTAAAAGAACAAAATAACAAAAGGGCGTGCGAAACATTTACAAGGCCAAAGTCAAATCTGCTCTAATTTTATGTTTTTCCTCATTTTTTTGTGGGGTTTGGCAAAATATCGAATACCAAAGTATAGAATTTATCAATTGTTTCTTGCTTTTAGTAAAATCTGGTTGAGGTTTAAAATTGTACATTAACCATTGCTTTCTTTAATAGTTTTTCGTTACAAGTACCATCAAATTTATCAATTAGTTACTACACCGTCAAATAGTCAATGCTACGTACTAGCTGGAAAGTGAAAACTGAGATGTGGCGAGACAAATAGAAGTATATGAAAGTGATGTTAATTACCTTAGTAAACAAATGATGTCCAACAAATCGTACTAAAACTAGCATTTTGACATAATATGAGTATAAAATTTCCACACACACACACACACACAAATTATTTAATTTGTTCTGGTCCCTTGTAGCTAAAATTTTCTTTTGGTACCGACTCCAAACCAGATCGAACTATAGTCTATAGGCCAATATCTAGGAATACATCAAAATCAATGAGATCGTAAAAAGCCAAGTTTCGTTTCCTCGATCAATACCCATTTTGTCTCTTCCAAGTTTTTGTGTTGACTCGAATTGTTTTTACTTCCCGAACGTGTATACTTGATTTTAGAGCTTTATGTTCCATTTTCTAATTTATCTTTTAATCAGATATATAATTAGATAATGTGAAAATCTCACGAGTCAAAGTTGAAAGTATGCAAGCCCAAGCACCCATACCTCTGTCTTCGCAAACATAAAACGAGTATTAATAATGTCTCTGCATCCTTGGCTTTTGTCTTTCGAAAATTACATTTATATTTCACCCAAGTCAAGTCCATTTCCACTACTCCCATGTTTTTAATAATATATCATTTAGAGTTTCACGTGGTGAATTTGCGTATTAATGCTCCATCTTAAAAGTGTTGTGAAAGTTTAAGAAGTCGGTAGATTTTATTAATTGGTCTGATTCTGATTTGATCCGGTCGAATCCTGACTACACCTTTCATATTTGCAAGCTCCATTTTCATAGTTTGTGTGATTTACTTGCTATTTAACAAACATACAATATTTTTTTTATTTATTTAAATTGAACAAGGTTGTGTTGGTTTTCAAAATAGTTTAGGAAAAGTACGACCTGCTCCTGAAGTTAGCTCGTAAGTCAAAAATTGCAACATGAGTCTAGTCGGCTTATCATACATTGATCCTTACTTGAAGACTGAAATAGTCCACCACAACATTCGTATTTTCTTTTCTTTTTCTTTTTGGTGTCAATAATCTACAATTAGACCGTTCTGAGTCTGAATGGTGATGCTAGGTGATGCAATGAAAGACATTAGTACACACATGTATGATCTTCTGGTTTAGCTTATTATAAAATATTTCTTTTGATAAGCTTGATTTTTAAACTTGTAATATGTTTTAGAAGCACAAGGATTTGCATTACTACAAGCTATGCAAAAGACACAATCAAGATCATTTTGTAGGTAGGAGACTGCAAACAAAAGACGAACCTCTTCAACCATTTCTCCATAGACAGGATTATGGTCAATGTAATCAGTGAAAGTTGGGCTTGTAGTATAATATTGAAAATTTGAGGGAATTTAATCAGTGACGCTTCACTATGTCCCCTGTATGATTCCCTAAACGCCACTGCCAAAACGTGACGAAGTGCCTGTAAATTTAACTCGAATATTTCAAGAGTGACCTTGTAGATAGATAAATAAATAAATGAAACAAGTTTGTTGTACAAATCTCATAATACATGCAAAACAAAAAGAAAACAGAGTAGAACAACAACTCAATCATGTATATATACAAATCCCAAACTCCAGCTAATTTCCCTCGTGAGATAAAAAAAAAAAAAAGGCAAAATGCAAACCGGTTCTGTTTCTGGTTTAAAAAACTACATCTCCACGACAAGTCGACAACGTCAAGCAGATACAGAACATTACGCAAAACCCCAAATCCAAGAACATCAATCGTCTTTGAATTCTTTAGTAGGACGTGCTTCGAATCCTCCATCTTCCCTCTTCTCAAGCGAATAAGGCATGTAAGTACCCAGAATCCGATCCCACACGACAAAGAAAGGCTGAGAGAAATTGTATTTGGTTCCATAGAGCTGATGATGCACGTCGTGGTAAGCCGAGTTGTTCTTGAAGAACATGTGGAATAGGTTTCCGGGAAGCCAGAGACCGCAATGGTCGTCCACGGTCTTGATTGTGGCGAAAGAGAAGAAGAAGATGGAAGTTCTTGGTGACATACCAGAGATTAGGAAAGACAAGGCGCCTCCAATCGTATCCAAGATAAGGCCTTCCACTGGATGGTTGTATAAAGCTCCATAGGCATATGGGACGATAAGACGGTGGTGTTGAGAGTGGATATGTTTGTATAAGAACTTGTTGTGATGCATATACCGATGCATGAAGTACTGCCATGTGTCGAGGATTATCATGGCCATCACGAACTGTCTAAAAAGGACCAAAAGAGAAAACTGTTGTGCTTTGTCTCCTTCGGCATCACTTCCTGTAACCTGTGTAAGACAATATTTGAAGAGGGTTTATAGCGAAGACCGATATAAACAGAAAAGATGGTACTGATGAATCAATTTATAACAGGCATGTCAAGTAAGCGAATTAAATTGATCAAAGACATGTCTAGCAAAACACACAGTACAAGACATTACAAGAACTCATGATAAGACGAAGGCATATCAAGGATCCATGATGCTGCTTCACAGATTATGAGTACTATCGCCACATACTAACTCTATCAACAGAAGACATGTCTAGCAAAACACACAGTACAAGACATTACAAGAACTCATGATAAGACGAAGGCATATCAAGGATCCATGATGCTGCTTCACAGATTATGAGTACTATCGCCACATACTAACTCTATCAACAAAGAAATCGTTTAAGCAGAACTACCAGAATTAGTAGGTCTTTTTCTGTTGCTACTCAGGTGTTTGTTCTTTGAGTATAGTTTTCCCATCAGGTAACCTGATACGAACCAGAATCGATATCTTGCTCTATTCCTCTCTGAATCTAATATAAAATGTAGAAACATCCTAAGCTCTCCCATGACCCAAACAAATTCCACATCACTCAAATTCCTCCACTGATCTAGAGCATCCTAAGCTCTCCCAAGGACCAAAGCAATTTCCAATCACTCGACGGTCTCCTCTTCAACCCCCTATCTCTACTCATGCTTTCCTCTAAAGCTTTAACAATCTTTCTAACACTGAAATGACCAGCCTGATTCACAGGTCATGAAAGGTTGAGAGTTATAAGGAAGAGAAAAGGAACTGAACAGCCAATCAATGATCTAGCTTTCAGATGAAAGAGCCCTTTCTTCTAACTTCTTAGCTTTGGATTCATATCAGCCAAAATGACAAACTTTGCAGTCAATAACAGATCATTTATGCAGATTTCTCTTTTTGGGAGAAAACTACAAAAAGATTCAGCCTTTTCATATAAACAAATCTTCTTCATCCATCCATACACCTATAAACATATGAAAGATAGTCCCCATATACATCCTAATTCCGTTTGCTACCAAACATGTCACTAAACTTTGAAGAAAGTTGGATTCACAAAGCAAAGGTCGAAACTTTACCGTGAACAGAAGGATTGCGACGACAGCTTGGACGAGCTGCTGAAGAAGAACTCCTTTGACGACGGCTGATTTCGAGACGAGATTCTTCTCTTCTTCCTCCGCCTTGGAGTGCAATCTGTAACCCTCGAGAGACGAGAGCGCCACGTAAATCCCAGAATACAGCCAATAAACAACAATCGGAGCAACAGTTCCAAGCAATTCGTCCGACACAGCAAAACCCATCATCCCTAATTGCTCTGATTATCTCAGCTTCAGATCCTTCATCGACCGAATGAAATTTCTGGGTTTTTTTTTTCCGCGTGACCACGAAAGAGGAAATGGCACAAAAGGAAACGATTCGTAGGAATCAAACCCGAGAAAACTTCCAAAAAGGTTTGATTTTTCTCCAGAATTGATTTTTTCTTTTTTAATTTTGAAAGGAGAAACGATGATTGGGCTCGTTAGGGTTTGCGTTTGAGTTGACAAATCAAACAAGGAAACAACAATAATGGAGAGAGAAACAACAACACTCGTGTTTGTCCACGAGAGACGTGGCTGAACTGTACTCATCAAAAACTTTTCTTTCAAGTTTTCAATCAAATTAATGTTATAGTGCTCCCGATGATACAACATGTTATAGTGCTCCCGATGATACAACAGTTGTTTTTATATTTCGGTCATTCCTTGAATAAATCAGAAAGTTGTCGAAAGTTGTCGATGAGATTGTCTTCACAATGTTTTAAAGCTGAGTTTCAACATCCAACAAGGTAAAGATACCTTGTGCTTTCATATTCGGCTGGCTTCACAGCTAGCACCAGCTTCGATCTTTTATGTGTCAGACTCGCTGACTTCAATTGGCTTTCTTTAGTTATTGGCTTATTGCTCCCTTTCTACACTGATATTGTGAACCGGTATCTTCCTATTTATTGTTAATATTTTCTTAATCAATTCGCATTTACAGACTCAAACTTGGCCTAAGAAGTAAGGACTAATACGCTTCTGCTACGATTTGATTTATTGTTCTATAAGATTACAAGAGAGATTCAAAGAAGAAGACTCTTCTCAAAGACGGGTTCCACATAAGTAAGATGACTCCATTATGATTAGAGCAAGTAGTTAAGAAGAGTTGCGGAGAATATATTGGGAGATTTTACTTGTGCCGTTCCTGAATATTACAAACTACAAAGGGGAAATTTTTCTTTGTAAAGAAATTATTTTGAAAACTAGAGACCTCGAATGATGACGAATAAAAAGTCGAAGACATATATAGCATTGTCTCATAGCACTATAGTAGTGCTTAGATAATGGGAGAATATTTGGTCACAGAAACAGATTCAAATTCGGCCTCAACATTCAACGCGTCTTCCTTGTCCAAGTAAGCCTTCCGAAGTTCAGCTAAAGACAAAAACTTACTCCAACCCCAACCAGAGTTTTTTTCTTCGTGCCAGTCGTTCACTGCAAGTAAATAAATACTACTTCAGTATATATCTAGCTAGAAGACTGTATCGACAGTTGTTTAGTTAGTAAGATAATAACAAAAAAAAATTAAGTTAGTAAGATAATGAAAAAAAAATTAAGTTAGTAAGATAATAATAATAATGCAACTGTGTTTTCGAAATATACATTTGCGGGAATGATTGGATCCATGTGGGTCTAGAACTCGCACATTTCCTTGAACGAAAACCTTTTCACCTGCTTTTAGGGTTTCACTATCAGCTAAACGCAGAAAAACTGATAACCATTTGCCGTCAGCTGTAGAGGTGCCCTTTGGATAAAGCTTTAGAACCCTACACAACATTAATTATTATGAACTTGTTTATCATATATATATATATTCACCATTAAAACGAATATACGTATATATACTCACCATTTCCTTGCTCCCATTGAGAAACTGTTTGATTTGTATACTTTCTCATTCAACTGAGAAAAATTCTTAAGAGTCCAAGAGAACTTGGGATTTTTTATTTTCTCATCAAAAGAAAGGATTTCCCAATTGGTGAGGGATGAAGGAACAATGACATCAACACCAAACTCACATTGATCTCCTTCGAAGATGTAACCGTTTTCAGGGTTATTGAATGTATCATAGGGAAGAACTTGCACCAATCCCCACACCGTTTTGAGTGCATTGAACCGCTTTGCTTCTACATCTGAATACATCAAATATATTGGTGACTGAAATCTATAAATATAGAGAGAAAGAGCATGAGAGTTCACCTTGAATAGTAAAGTATTTGTTTTCTTTCTTGTTGTAGACAAAGAAAATGAGTTCCGCAAACACCTCACGTCGTGGTGTTGATATCAAGCTTTCGCTGTCTATTTCCACATACATGGAAATGAATCCATTACCATTGTCCTTTTCGTTCCCTTTTGGGTATACGATCAGCTTCCTGTTTTTGTAGACAAACATATATTGCCTTACTAGATAAAGATTTAAGTTTAAAACAACAACCAGTAATAAAAAGTACGGCTTGTTAAGTAGTCTTAACGCTAAATAAATAGAAGACGATCCGTACCAGTTATATTCACCATAGGAGAAGAGACGAGATTGGTACTTATGATCAGAGAAGGCAGTCGTGTTCTCGAGTTTTGAGAAATTGTGAACCTTGAGGGAATACGATAAAGGAGGACGCTCTCTCCAGTACTTCACAATTTTGGATACTACTGCTGAGCTTGAACCCATTCTACCCAAACGACGCGCAAGACTAAAAGATGTAGCAAGAGATCTGAATGTTCAATGTTCATATATATAGAGGAATAAAAAGTACTTTATTAAAACGATGTTCCTAAAGCATAGACATTTCTTGGAAACAGTTAATATGGGAAGGAAGGCGTAGCAGTCTCATAATGATTTTATTTTAGAAGACGAAGAGTCCATAGTAGGCCCGGGCGTTCGGGTACCCGTTCGGGTTCGGATCGGGTCCATTCGGGTTTCGGATTTTCGGGTTTGAAGATTTAGGACCCATTCGGGTATTTTAGAATTTCGGTTCGGGTTCGGGTTCGGTTCGGTTCTATTCGGGTTCGGGTCGGGTACCCGAACATTTATAAGAAGAAAATAAAAATTAGTTAAATTTAAATATAAATCAATTAAATTTGACAAATATAACTAAAAATTTCATATATTCTATTTATTTTTGATATTTTAGTTATTTTTATCTAAAATTAATTCATATATTTGGATTTATAATTATAATTTAGGATAAATAAGCTATATCAAATCTAAATATTATTAATATTTTAGGTATATAACTGTATTTCAGTTATTTTGGGTACCCATTCGGTTCTCGGTTCGGGTCAGGTTCGGATTCGGGTTTTCAGATATTGAAATGTAGGATCCGTTCGGATATTTTACGAATTTCGGTTCGGGTTCGGTTCTACTTTTTCGGTTCGGGTTCGGTTCGGTTTTTCGGGTTCGGTTTTTTTGCCCAGGCCTAGTCCATAGTCCATAGCTCGTGAATCCAGGCGTTTACACTGCTGGCATCAGTCATTCATTTCGACTTTATTTCAAATACTAATCATGTTATAAGTGAAAATTATGTCCACCTTCATATTTCTAACTCTGCATGCGTCTGTAGATAACTAATTAAGGAGTAATATAATTAAGCACTACTTACAATCAATACTCCCTCCGTTTCACAATAAGTGTCGTTTTAAGATTGTTTTTTTGTTTTAAAATAAGTGTCGTTTTAGATTTACGAGTTACTCCCTCTGTTTTTTAAAGATTGATGTTTTAGAAAAATATTTTGTTTCACAAAGATTGATTTTGTAGGTTTTCAATACACTTTTTATTAATTATTATTAACAAGTTGTTAATTCCAAAAAAGTATTGAATCATTATTGGGTTATAGTCATTGGAAAGAGTTTGATGGGATAAAATCATGCATTAATTACTAAAAGTTAACTTTTTCTTAATTTGTGTGAAAATCTCAAAACATCAAACAATAAAAAACGGAGGGAGTAACTTTTAACATAGATTGACTAGTTTAACCTTTATATTAACCAATAGAAAAAAAGAAGGGTAAGAGTCAATTTTATTAATAGGGGTATAATAGACTTTTATTATGCTGCCTTAATTTGTGTGCAAAATGCTAGAATGACAAACGGATGGAGTATTTTGGAATTGATGTCCTATAAATCTATGACATATTTTGGTGTCTAAAGGGCTTTAGCGCATGCATGTTGCACTTACGATATATATGAAAAATATGTGAATTTACGTCACGTAAGAGTTACAAGAGTTAGATTTGTAACACATCTAGGGATTCGAGTTACTCCCTCTGTTTTTTAAAGATTGATGTTTTAGAAAAATATTTTGTTTCACAAAGATTGATTTTGTAGGTTTTCAATACACTTTTTATTAATTATTATTAACAAGTTGTTAATTCCAAAAAAGTATTGAATCATTATTGGGTTATAGTCATTGGAAAGAGTTTGATGGGATAAAATCATGCATTAATTACTAAAAGTTAACTTTTTCTTAATTTGTGTGAAAATCTCAAAACATCAAACAATAAAAAACGGAGGGAGTAACTTTTAACATAGATTGACTAGTTTAACCTTTATATTAACCAATAGAAAAAAAGAAGGGTAAGAGTCAATTTTATTAATAGGGATATAATAGACTTTTATTATGCTGCCTTAATTTGTGTGCAAAATGCTAGAATGACAAACGGATGGAGTATTTTGGAATTGATGTCCTATAAATCTATGACATATTTTGGTGTCTAAAGGGCTTTAGCGCATGCATGTTGCACTTACGATATATATGAAAAATATGTGAATTTACGTCACGTAAGAGTTACAAGAGTTAGATTTGTAACACATCTAGGGATTCTAGAAACCCAGATCGGTTTCTGAAGAGGAGAGGAGAGACTAGGTATGATTGTTGAATATTGTTGCACGATGATTGGTTTACCATGAATATAGAACTTGATGTATATGTTTTCTAGGCGTGTTATACACGACCGCTTGTCGCCAGCTTTCATGGGTTTAAACCATGACGTGTTATTACTTGTTGGGTTGTAATAAGAACATGTTACGGCTGTGGAGTAGTCATGATCACACGAAGGATTCATCAGTGAATAGAGACTAAAAGGCTGACGAACAGAGAACGATAATCAAAATGTAAAAGAGAATCAAGTATCTTGGACCAAGGTCCTTGGTAACGTGAACTATACTTATGTTATAGTGCTCGCGATGATACATCAGTAGCTTTCATAATTCGATTATTTTTTCAGGAATATATCAGAAAGTTGTAAAAAAAAATACATACGTAACATGTTTAAAAGTTGAGTTCCAACAAGGTAAAAATACCTTGTGCTTTCATATTCGGCTGGCTTCACAGCACCAGTTTAATTCGATCTTTTTTTATGAGTCAGATTATTCGACTTTGTGGTTTTTTTATTTCTTGCTCCCTTTGTACACTGATCTTTGAACCGATACTGTGAATCTTTGCTCGGTCAATTCGCAGTTTACTAACTGAAACTTGGCCTAAGAAGTAAGAACTAATATGCTTCTGCTACGATTTGATTTTTTTGTTCTATGCGATTACAAGAAGAGATTCAAAGAAGAAGACACGGAGTAGTTCTCAAGACCGATCAGACATTAGTAAGAGGACTCCATTACGATTAGAGCTACTAGATCGCAAGTTTCTTCTCACTGAGTTACAAGAAGAAGGAAAAAAGACGACTCTATCTTTCTTGTGGTAGAAACAAAAGGACAAGAAATCATCACTAAGCTGCTTTAAATTGGAAAAAAAATTGAGATTGAACAAAGACTAATTCTTACACCTAACTATCCCCTATATTCTCTGAAAGCTGAAAAGACCTTACGATCGACGCTCTGATCCATACCAAGTTAATGGTAAGCGG